>PITA01011539.1:0-66206 GCA_004023965.1 Spilogale gracilis | reverse complement strand
TAGATAATCTTCATCTAACTGCATTACCAATAATTATGATAAAGACTTCTCATAATAATTTTTAACTGTAGACTAAAGAACAATTGTCCATTTGGTATTTTAAGTATAGCACTCAAGCCTAAATGCAAAGTAAGTAATTATTAAAGGAAGCAGGAAAATCATGAATAAATGAGGCTTCAAGGAGTTCCTAGATGGCTCAGTCCATTGAGCATCTAACTCTTGGTTTTGGCTCAGGTTGTGATCTCGTGGCTCATGGGATCTAGTCCTGCATCAGGCTCCATACTTGGCACGGAGTCTGATTGGGATTCTCTCTTCCTCTCCCTCTGCCCCTCCCACTTGCACTCATTTTTTCTCTCTCTCTCTTATAAATAAGTAAAGAAAGAAAGAAAGAAAGAAAAAGGGGAGGAGGGAAAGAGAGAGAAAGAAAGAGAGAAAGAGAAAAAGAAAGAAAAGAAAAGAAAAGAAGAGAAAAGAAAAGAAAAGAAAAGAAAAGAAAAGATGGGGCATCCGAGTGGCTCAGTGGGTTAAGCCTCTGCCTACTGCTCAGGTCATGATCTCAGGGTCCTGGGCCCTCTGCTCAGCAGGGAGCCTGCTTCCTCCTCTCTCTCTGCCTGCCTCTCTGCCTACTTGTGATCTGTGTGTGTGTGTGTGTGTGTGTGTGTGTGTGTAAAACAAATAAATAAAATCTTTAAAAAATATTTTTCAAGAAAAAAAAAGAAGATATAAGGCTTCAGCAGGGCCCCAAGATCTTTCTTGTTGGGGTCTTCAAAAAACTCAAAGGATTTTGTATATAGCTGTTTTTCCCTAGATATTTTTAGATTCAATTCTAAGAAGGAAGAAACTAACATGTATTAAGGTACCAAATAGTCTGTTTCTTCTCTAATAAACTTATGAGGCAGATGTTTTTTTCATTTTACAGATGAGAAAACTGAAGTGCTGATAATTAAGCAACTTGTTTACTTCTAGACCAAGTGGCAGAGCCATAACTCACAGCCTTCAACAAGTACTTACTGAGGTCCTACTCATTACCAGACACAGTGTTAGCCCTAAGGACTCTCCACCTGTCCTCAAGGAGCTCACAGTCTAGCTTAGGCAGCCAGTATTATGGGATATGCCAAGGACCACAGGGGATCTAAGTATAGGGTGTAAGAGAAGAGGGGTTCCCAATGGCTTTAATTACCACCTACATATGAATGACCCAAACCCATGCTTTCAGAGCAGAGGTCCTCAAACCCAAGCGCTCAGCTGTCACTTGGCTATCCCAAAGCCTCTCAACCTCACAAGTCCTTCCAATCTCCCATTTAGAGCCTTTGTGGTCATTATCAGTATCCTGGATCCTCCTCCCCACTACCTTCATGTGTACTCCCTCATGTGGTCTCCATCCTACCTTCTTCCTATCACTCACGCCTCTTTATTCTCTCTCCTATGACCAAAGCCTTAGTTGAAGCCCTAGATATCTCTCCACTGGATTTCTTCAATAATTAGGAAAAGTGTTCTCTCAGTCACTGGGCTAATTCCTTTTTTTTTTCAGTTTACATAATACGTTATTTTATTCAGGGGTACAGGTCTGTGAGTCATCAGTCTTACACAATGCACAGCACCCACCATCACACGTACCCTCTCCAATGACCACCACCCAGCCACCTCATCCCTCCCACTCCCCACTCCTCTCCCCTCCAGCAACCCTCAGTTCAGGCAAATTCCCTTTTAATCTGTTTTCTGTCATCTGAATGTCACTCCTTTCTCAAAATTCTTCAGTGGCTCCCCAGTGACACCAGGACACACTCCAAATTCCTTAACCTGGCAGATGAGAAGACCCTTCATGATGAGGTCTCAGTACTTCTCCAATATCAGCTCTTGACACTACTTTCGACAGCAAATTATTTTCTGGGTATCTCCTATGTGCCAGCCCTGAGCAGGGTGTTAGGGATAAAAAAGTAAACAACATCTATTCTGTACTGCCTGAACTTGCACTCAGGAAGCTTCCATTCCGTTCAAAAGAAAAAGGATCATTGCAAGCTGTGGCGCACCCTAGAAGGATGACGTAGCTACAAAACTTCTTTTAAAAATATCAAATATAAGGGCACGCCTGGGTGGTGCAGCTGGGTTATTGGTCTTCTGACTCTTGACCGTCATTGATCTGACAGTCGTCATCTGACTCTTGATCTCAGCTTAGGTCTTGATCTCAGGGACAGGAGTTCAAGCCCGGTGTTGGGCTCTGCATTGGGCATGGTGCCTACTTAAAAAAATTTTCAAATAAAATCCAACAATATAGAAAAAGAACACAATTACTAAGTGGATTTTGCCTTTAAAATGAAAAGTTGGGTTAACATTTGAGTATTCATAAATCTAATTCATCGCTTGACAAAGTAAAAAATAAAAACCATATGATTATCTCTGTAGATGCAGAAAAACATTTACCAAAATCTTGTGTACTGATTAAAAACAAAACCTTTAGCACTAGCAATAGAAAGGAATGCCCACCACGTGGCTGGCTCACTTGGTGGAGCATGTGACTCTTGATCTCGGGGTCTTGGGTTCTAGCCCCACACTGGGTATAGAGCTTACTTACAAAAACATTTTTAAAAAATAAGTAAATAAACATGGACTAAGGAAGAGAAGCAGTGAAAATAAAGTAAAATAAAAATTCAGTATTAATTATATATGTAATATGTTAACATTTAAAATCAAAGAAAATCAAAGAAAATACAAAAATATTAATAAGTGATAAAACTAGGGGCGCCTGGGTGGCTCAGTTGGTTGGGCGACTGCCTTCGGCTCAGGTCATGATCCTAGAGACCCGGGATCGAGTCCCACATCGGGCTCCCTGCTCCGCGGGAAGCCTGCTTCTCCCTCTCTCACTCCCCCTGCTTGTGTTCCTTCTCTGGCTGTGTTTCTCTCTGTCAAATAAATAAAATCTTTAAAAAAAAAAATAAGTGATAAAACTAAATATTGGTAATTACTGATCATTTTTATACTCAAACTTTCTAGATCTAGAACATTTCTTTTAATATTGTAAGTAAATATAACATTATATATAATGTTGTTATATATAATATAACAATATAACTTGTATAATATAACAATATAACAATATAACTTATATAACATACAACAAGTAAATATAACAAATGTAAATATAACATTTCTTTTAATACATATAAATATGTTATATAAAGAAATAATCAGAATACTTTTGTGTTCTCTGAATTGGATTCTACATTTTAAATTAATTATAAAATTCAGTGAGAAAAGAAACTGTTTTCTTTGGCATTATGGATCCAATAAGATATCTGACTTATTAAAACCTCAAATCCCAGAAACATTATGAAGATTTAATAAAACAAGTTATTAGGGACTCAGATGCTTGTTATATTATTTTTTACTATTTTATGCATATTTTGATATACATTATAATATTTTAGCACCATACAGTAATTCAAAACAATTTTAAAAAAAGAAATGAATGCCCTCAACCTGATAAAGAACATCTGTGAAAAACCTACAGCTAACATCATATTTAATAATGAAAGACTCAAGACTTTCCACCTAAGATCAAAACTAGTAACAATTCTATCTAACAGTTCAAAGTTCAACCAGTGGAGGTACTAGCCAGTGAGGTAATGCAAGAAAAAAAAAGGCATCTAAATTAGCAAAGACAAAGAAAAACTATTTGTACACGACATGACTGTCCATGTAGAAAATACAATGGGATCTACAAAAAATACAAAAAAGTACTAGAACTACTACTGAGTTTAATGAAGGTGCAAAGTACAAGATCAATATACAAAAACCAATTGTTTTCTTTATACTAGTAGTAAGTTGAAAATTAAAATTACCATGTAAAGAGTTATCAATGTGAAATACTTAAAGATAAACCTATAAAAAGACATGCAAAGTCTGCAAACTACAAAATAGTTTTGAAATTAAAAATTACCTAAGTAGGGGCACCTGGGTTGTTAAGCATCTGCCTTTGGCTCAGGTCATGATCTCAGGGTCCTGGGATCGAGTCCCGTATCGGGCTCTCTGCTCAGTGGGGAGCCTGCTTCTCCCTCTCTTACTCCCCCTGCTTGTGTTCCCTCTCTAGCTTTGTTTCTCTCTGTCAAAAAATTAATAAAATCTTTTAAAAAAGAAGTAAATGGAGAGATACATCTTGTTTGTGAGTTGGAAGACTTGACCTACAGATGCAATGTATTTCCAGTCAAAATTCCAGGACTTTTTTTTTTTAAATAAGTTTACAAGCTGATTCTAAAATTTGTGGAAATTCAAAAGACTTCCAATAACTAAAACAACCTAAAAAGAACACAGTTGCAAGGCTACCACCTGATTCAAGCTACAGTAATCAATACAATATGCTATTGGAAAAAAGAAAGACATATAAGTCAACAGAGTCCAATAAAAGAGCCCAGAAAGAGTCCTCAACACATATGGACAACTTTATATTTGACAAAGGTACATAGGCAATGCAGTTAAGAATGTGCACTCTTTTCAACAAACGGTACTGGAAACTCCATCTCTATATGCTAAAAAATAACTTCAATTCCCATTTAGAACTAGATACAAAAATTAACTAAATATAATATAATAGGCCTAATTGCAAAAAGTTGGTAAGACCTCTAGGAGAAAACAGCAAAAAAATTTTATGACTAGGTTAGGCAAAGATTTCTTAGTACAACACAAAAACATAAACCATAAGAAGAACAAGTTTGTAACTTTAAAATTGAAAAATTAAAAACTTTTGCTCTTTGAAAGACAGTATTAGATGAAAAGAGACTGGGAAAAATATTTGCAAAGTATGTGTCTAATAAAGGACTTGTACCTAGGATACATTAGGAACTTTATTTATTTATTTATTTATTTATTTATTTATTTATTTATTTATTTATTTATTTGACAGAGAGAAACACAGCGAGAGAGGGAACACAAGCAGGGGGAGTGAGAGAGGGAGAAGCAGGCTTCCCGCCGAGCAGGGAGCCCGATGCGGGGCTCGATCCGGGGTCTCCGGGATCATGACCTGAGCCGAAGGCACTCATTTAACCAACTGAGCCACCCAGGTGCCCCATTAGGAACTTTCAAAAACAAAAACAACCCCATGAAAAATGAGTAAGAGACCTGACTAGACACTTGACAAAGGAAGAAACCAGGAATGGTGGACAGGCACATAAAAAGATTTTTAACATCAAGTCATAGAGGAAATCAAATCCATGAGACCTCAAATACCTTCAGGTATTTCATCAAATACCTGAAGTTAAGAAGACTGACCATGACGAGTGTTTGGCGAGGATATGACAGAGGAACTGGAACTCTAGTGGACTGCTGGCGGGAATATTAAATATAAAATGGTACACCACTTTGGGCAACAGTTCCTTAAAAAGCTGACATACATCTGCCAATTTATTTAGCCATTCCACTCCTAGATAATTACCCAAGAGAAAAGTGCTAAGCTGGAAACAACCCCAAAGTTCACCAAATGTATAAATAAATTGTGCTATCTAGACAAAATGGAAACCCACTTGGTATTAAAAGGAAAGAATTACTGATACATAAACTATCATAGGTGAGTCTACTAATCATGCCGAGCGAAAGAAGGAAGACCAAAACCAAAGTATATATAGGAGTCCATTTATATAAGACTCTAGAAAATGCAAAGCAGTGCCTTGTGACGAAAAGTTCCTTGGGGAGTAGGTGGGGGTTGAGGGAAGTTTGCGGGGGTAGGGATTGCAAAGAGGTCTGAACCAGTTTCTGGGGATGAGTTCACCACCATCATTATGGTCAGGGTTTCACATGTGTATACTTGCACTGAAACTTGCACTAGCAAAGGGTGCACTTTCAATATGTCTCTTTATTGCACATTTAATTAAGCTGTTAAAATAAAAAATAATTGAAATATGATAAAAGCAATCTAAAGAATTACTTCCCTTTATTCCTAGATGAGGGTTTCCATAGACTTGCAAATTTTAGAGCTGGCAGCTGAACAGCACATTTAAGCTTTTAGGGTGGAAACAGAGTACTGTTTCCTATCAGAAACTGGATGGATATGAGGATAGTTTCAATGGCTATTAGCGTAATATACTCTGACACATGTTTCATGAATGATAAACTCCCTCTCAGCCTATGTTTTACTTCCTTTTTTCTTTCCTTAGGTTTTCCCTTTATCATTTAGCAATGGAAATGGATAGGATAAATAAGGATGGCTTATTGTCACAATTCATATGTCATGTCATACTCATATGAATGTCACAATTCATATGGATACTGTCCCAGGGTCTTCAACTACTCCGCTAGGTGCTACTTAATAGACTTAGGTTTTTAGACTTATAAGGGAGCCCTCATTTTATAGGCCAGCAGTTTCAAGAACAAATGAAATTAAATGGCTTTCCCAAGGCCATACAGACAGAATATGGTGACTTTTAAAAAAAATTCATTTACTGTCCGATCCAAACAACAACAACAACAACAATAATAACCAGAAAACCACTCAGTCACGAGACTCTTCAGATGCCTATCAGTAGGTCATATGCTTGGGGAATGATTGCCAACATGTTTCTTGGTGGAGAGAGATAAGGCAAGTTTCCAAAGGAATTTTTTTTTTTGTTAAAGTAGACTTACAGGGTCATGGAGGAGGCTAAGATTTTCTTTTACCCTTAGCAAAGAATTAACATCGAGGCAGCTTGAGTTCCTAGGGGAGGGTCACTCTGCCTGTTTCAAGGACTTGTCAGTGGGTTGTAGGTAGTAAGGAAATTGAATAATATTTTTTTTTGGCCTTTGTTTCCCACATCACTTATGACTTTACTCTGTTTCTACTGGCTAGAAGCCTATGATACAGTGAGAAAAAGAAAGAAATTGAAGGTGGATTCCTCCACCTTCAATTTTTTAAAAATTCTCCTAATCTGCTTCAACATATGATATTTGTACTACAGTCTCTGAATCTTGGCCGGGGTTCTCTCTAAATGGACAAAGATTCCGCATTTCCAAGAGGAAAATTCCAATACTAGGTATGATTCCATCCTAAGGCAGCCGACTTTTGGTTGTGGTTAATGCACTTTATTTCAAACTAAAAACAAAACAGAACAAAAACAAAAACAAAAACCCAGAACCACTAATTTTTCCCAAGAAGTAGCTTCTTTTGGAATTATAATACCATTAGCAACAATGATATAAGTTGTTTCAGGTGAACGGATTTTAGTTGAGATTTCAAAGTATCTAATTCTTTCTGCTGTATCAACAGCACCGGTGAACGGTTCCTTTCCAGGCTCTATGCTCACTCTCCACAAGGTGGCACTGTTGTGTACGGCTACACGCCACGCCTGGAGGCCTCTGATAGTTTCAGAATATTAACAATGTGTCCTACAGTTTCAGTTCCTGAAATACCATTAATTTCAAGCCTGGGAAGATCGGAGAGCCAACAGGAGTTATATCTTCACCTGTTAGACCTGCAGCCTCACCGGGCGTTAATAAACAGTACTAACTCATTGTTGACCAGGAAGGAGAATGCTCGGGGGCACACTTCACAGGGAACCCCATGCCATGGGAAGGCTGTAGCTCAAACAACTCTTGGAGTAAGACCGGCAAGTACCATGCACTATCTTCCTTTGTCATCTAAGATTGCTCAACACTCCATTTTTCTTTTCCTTACTCTTGATTGGTTTCAACAAAACACGGTTCTCTCTAAAGAGGCCTGATGGCCCATCCCGTCGGCCACCGTAAGGGACTCCTCTGATCCTCCCATAAAATACAAAATCAGTTACAACAAACACATGACTGTGGGAGCCGTCCATCAGTAAAATGTAGTGCATGCATATTTTAGGATGATGTTGCCAGAGAAACATGATTGGGCAATTATTCAAGTCCATGATGGGAAAGGATCTTGTTGGGGAAAGTGGTGGGTGAGAAAGCCTTCTGGTGAGATCAGAGGTCACTTTACCTCTCTGTGCTTCTGTTTCTTCTCCCTCAAATGGGGTACTGAGCATCTCCCAGGGCCCTCCTAGCTCCCACACAGCCTGTGTCGTATGGTAATTTTCTTCCTATTATGGCTTATCAGTTGCTGTGTAAGCACTTAGGAGCCAAGCTGGGAACTCTACATGTTCGCTTCAAAGGAAAAGAAAGAGGGGTGTCTGGGTGGCTCAGTCCATTAAGTATCTGCCTTCGGCTTGGGGATTGACCCCAGGACCCTGGTTCCCACCTCAGTGGGGAATCTGTTTCTCCCTCTCTCCCTCTTCCGCTCTCTCTGTGTCAAATAAAAATCTTTTAAAAAAGAGAGAATGAAGAGGGTTTTAAACAATGGTAAAATGCTAGGATTTTCTTAAATTTTGTTTTTATTGGTATATTTATGGAAATACTAACATTCCTGTCTTAGCTACTGCTTTAGTTTTCGTAGACCATCAAGCTTCCAAAGCAATTTGAACTTATATTATATATTCTTTATAATGTAGTATGAAGCCAGATTTGATAACATTTTTTTATTTATTTTAACATTTTTGTTTTTAGGCACAGAACATGAATTATGAAGTTGCACAGGTTAGTTTACAATGTTAGCTTTTCAGAAAAAATCTTCATATTTATAGACATCATATTATAGACTGCTTCATATTATAGACTGCTACAAAACAAAGATGAAGTTGTTGTGAAACCACTATACTGGATCTGGGCAATGTGGATTCACCCTAGTCATCAGTTCTGAAAACAGGCTAGCATCACTAGGATAGCCACGAACTACCAGCATCCACATAACTGAAAGAGACTAGCTCAGTCAGGTCCAGGCCCTTGGACTGCATGGACCTTCACCCAATGAAAGTATTATAAATGAACTCTGTGACACTACAGTGAGAACCAACAATTTAGAAATCATAAAAAGCATACCATAAACCAAAATCATTCTCTGTTAAACAGCTTAATTCTGAGCTGGGCTTTGGTCATTGAAATAATTTAAACGAACTAATAAATACACAATCCACACCTGCTTATCATCATAAAGGGAGTTTCAAAAACCCAATTTCAACACGAAGAGCTCATTTATCTGTGCCTGCTCCCCAAACAATAATACCCAAACACTGTGAAGCAAGAGGGTCAGTTATCTATTTACCTATCGGTGACCAACAACAGAACTTTACTGCTTTCAAGAGTCAGGCCATTTTTATACTTATTTGAAAGAGCTAAAATACCAAAACTTCTGTTATCAGAAGGAGCAATCTGCTGCAAGGGTCTGCCCAAATTCCAAGCACCTGCTTTCTCTGGGCTGGAGACAGATGGTACATCATAAAAATAAAAGTCATAGAGAAAATGTACAGAAAGCTATTCCCTTTAAAACCCTTAAGGAGGTTCTTTCCTAAAATCTAATACTATAAATATACATGTTTATGTTAATATCTTAGCTTGGAATTTGGGAACTCGAGGCAGGGGCATTAAAAAAAGTTTCCTTCGCCTGACTCATATGCATGTGTTCACATAGTTCCATAGAATAGGAAAACGGCCTTTGCTTCAGCTTATTAGCACCTAAGCAGGACAGTCTATTTCTGGAATTCTAACAAGTATCCTCCACAGCAGCAGCTGTTGTCCTCTCCTTCGATATTTCCACTAATGGCATTGCTGTTAAGTTCTTTTCCAGTAACTAAGACACTACTCAGTGGGTGTCTGAGTCAGCTGGGCTGCAGAACCAAGTTATCACAAACTAGGGGGTTTTAACTGGGAATTATTTATCACAGTTCTGGAGGCCAGGAAGTTAAAGATCGAGGTGCTGGCCCATTCAGCTTCCCTGTGAGTGTTCTTCTTCTGGTTTGCAGACAGTGGCCTTCTCCCCGTGTCCTCACAATGCAGACAGAAAGCCAGCCCTGATGTCTTCCTGTTCTCGTGAGAACACTAATCCCATCGTGGCGACCCCACCCTCATGATCTCACCTGAACCTGATTACCTCCCAAAGGCCCCACCTCTAAATACCAACACAGGAGGATTAGGACTTCCACGTATGAATTTTGGAGGTCCGTAACAAAGGGATCACTTCATTTATTAGCTTTGGACTTGTATAGATGATCTAGGCAATAATAAATCTGCTTTTCCACAATAATTATGTAGGATGGTGCTTCTCAGACCAGGTGCATCAGAATCCCGTGCCGTGAATTAAAACACAGGTTTTTTGGCCTGCGCCCCAGAGATTCTGACTTAGCAGGTTTGGAGTGAGATCTGAGAATCTGCATTTCTCACAAGCTCCCACGTGAGGCTGATGCCCTATCTGAGGGCCACACTTTAAGAACTACTAATGTAGGGGTGCCTGGGTGGCTCAGTCATTAAACATCTGCCTTCAGCTCAGGTCATGATCCCAGGGTCCTTGGATCGAGTCCCGAGTCTGGATCCCTGCTCCTCTGGGAGCCTGCTTCTCCCTCTTCTCCCCCCAACTTGTATTCTGTCTCTCTCTGTCAAATAAATAAATAAAATCTTAAAAAAAGGAACTACTAATGTAGGGATTCCCTCTGGACTGTTACTATCAGTTACCATACTTGTATTGGCTTCTCGGTGAATACCCATTTTCTGCTGAACACATTTGAAATATTGCACTTCCTATCAAAGTGCCTAACAAGTGGATGGACAGATGTGCTAAGGGGAGGCTGCTTTACGCTGTGAGCACCCAGGGGGAGCCGTTAATGCTGTATGTTTGATGAGCTACCGTGTGACCTCGCAGTCATCGGGATTGACAAGAACGTCTACTGACAGCTTCTCCTTAGTAATTCTTATCCCAGAATTTGAAGTTGCTGGATTCTGCTATCCTACACCTACAGATACACTGCAACAGTTTGGCCCGATCTCTAATTTTGATCAAAGCTTAATACAAAGCACCTGAGCAATGCTAAGTATTTCTGTTCAAGCCATTTGTCCTATAACCACACTTGCTTAAAAGTTAAAGCATGACTCTGTCACAATACAGCCTCAAACTTTAAAATTTACTTTAAGAACACTTTGGGATATAAACATACCTTGTTTAGTTTTATAAAATATTCCAGTCCAGCTTCCAAGGGATTTGTATCACAGTTCATCTAAAAGGGAAGCACACATCTTTTTAAAAGATATTATTTTCAAGTAATCTTTACACCCATTGTGGGCTTAAATTTACAACCGCGAGATCCACAGTCATGTGTTTTACCAACCGAGCCAGCCAGGTGTGCCTGGAAACACATAATTTTCAATCTTACATGAGTGAAAATAATTTCAGTAACATCACCTTCATATGTTATTTTTTTTCAGGGAAGAGAAACACTTCTGGATTTTGAACATAAATTCTGAAAGGAAAGTTATAGACTGGTCTTTAAAGTAATTTTTTAATCTAAGGTTGAAATGTAGCCAGTCAGGAAATATTATCATTGTAATAAAATATTAGACCCTAAAATTCAGTTTGTTCCTATGACTTTTACTGATAATAAATATCTGAGGGATACCACAACATGCTGGTCCTCCCCAAAATAAGACTCCAATGTGTTTTTATACAATAGTTTTATATAGTTAGGTCTTGAAAAGTTATTAGGTAATTTACTTATCTTACAATTAGCCAGGAATCAGGACAAGTGGAGAAGAAAGCAGATGGTAGGAAAATGGCTTTGACAGAGTTTAAGAAAGAAAAAAGGAAACAGATTGAATCTCAGCCTTTTCATTTATGGTTGAATAATTACAATACACTTTACTTTTTTTTAAGATTTTACTTATTTATTTGAGAGTGAATGAGAGAGAAAGAGAGAGAGCATAGGGGAGGGGCAGAAGGTGAAGCAGACTCCCCACTGAGCAAAGAGCCCAGAGGTGGGGCTCAATCCTGGGACTCCAGGATCATGACCTGAACTGAAGGCAGACACTTAACCTACAGAGCCAGTCAGGAACTCCTATAATACACTTTAAGTTGAAGCTAAAGCCACTCTTTGGGACTAGACCTGAAGTTACCAGATTTTGTTTTCTTACTGTTCCCTTTTACACTAATGGAGCTGGTCGAAACCTCATAAAAAGTAGCCAAACTTTTTTAAAAAGACAACATAGCACGCATGTAAACCAGATGAGTAATATAAACTTGTATTATATGATATAAAATTTGGTCTTCATACTTCCTAATCAATTTGAGCAACTCTAAACTTATTTTTTTATCTGGTCAAAGTTTCAGAATTTCTCTAGGAAAGAAACGAAAACAAAGCATATAAGATTGCTGTGGTACCACTAGAGGGCGCGCTGGCACTGCTGGGAAATCAGAGAGCTGTGGGAGGAAGAAGCGCTTGTGGGAGGAGGGTTTCTGAAGAGCAGGGAGGGTGGAGAAGTGGCTAACTCCCAAAGGCTGAATGTGCTGCTTCATACGTTGAGGAGTGTGGGGACAGAGCTGTCCTCTATTTATCTCCCTGCAGCAGCCTCATCAAAGGCCCCCGCTGTAGGCTGAAAATTCCTTAGCAGAGCGCCTCTCCTGCAAAAAAAAAAAAAAAAGCAACTTGCCCCAAAGCTCTGGTTCTTTCAGTGGCTCCTGGAAGCTTCCTCTCCACCTGGAAGCCCACTTGCTTCTGCCCACAGTCCCAAGGGCTCTGCCTACACCTTCAAACCCACCTAGCCATCCAATTAATTCATGTACTATGTACTAGGAACTTTATCTTATATCTCTGATAACTTTGTAGGATAAAGATAATCTTCATTTTAGGGGCACCTGGGTGGCTCAGTCAGTTAAGCATCTGCCCTCACTCAGGTCATGATCTTGGGGTCCTGGGATCAAGTTCCACATCAGGCTCCCTGCTCAGTGAGAAGTGTGCTTCTCTCTCGCTCTCTGCTCCTCCTCGTCCCCCACTTGTGCTCTTTTTCTCGCAAATAAATAAAATATTTTTTTAACAAATAAGATCATCTTTGTTTTATAGAAAAGTAAACAGAGGCTCTGGAGGGTAGCTAATACATGATGGAAGATAAATTGAAACCCAAGAGACCACATTCTGAAGTATATCCTTTACTACTATCCTTTATGTCACTTGTCAGGCCTCAAACTCAAGGAAACAACTTCTAAGGAAATACAAAAAAACTAAGGGGTCCAGAGATAGCCTGCCATTGGAGATAAAACAGAACAAAGTCTGGTTCAGAACTTTGAACCACAGTTTGGCCACTTCTGTGTAATCTGGACCAAGTTGTTTACTGTTTCTCAGGGTGATTGTGTATAAAATAGGATAATTTAGATACCTCCCCTACAACTCCAAACCCCTTGCCCAGAATCAACAATAATAACTTCTTTAGGAACAGTTGAGAAAGTAAAATCAATCATACCCATGAAAAACCCACAGAAAACCCTTTGTTCCCGTTATCAGTGGTGGAAGCAGGCTAGACCGACACATCCTAGATCACCAACTCTCTTCCTCAGAAAGACAACTTTTGGTGTCATTTTCCCAAAAGATAGGTAAGAAGAAAATGAAGATGAGGAAGGCGACAGAGGAAGAGGAAGAATGTGAAAAGTGCCCCTCAGACACTGTGGGGTAAGTAGGCCCCCGAGAGAAGCCACAGCTCCACACACAGAGACAGATGCCCAGGGCTCTCTGCCAAGTGGGAGGAATTAAAGCAGAATAAACAGTGTGTCATAATTCCACCGAACTTTCAACTGGGAAATGAAGGAGGAAAACATCTTCCCTTAATTAAATAAAGTTATCAAATAACACGTCATTTCTGACATAACAGCCAGAGCCAATGTTAATGCAATTAAAACTGACCTTACACAAAAGACAGATACAATACACACAGCTGTAGTGAAGACGCTAGCATTTCAAACCTCTGACCCCCAGGCTCTGAAAGCTTTCTCCAGTCTTAAGGCATTCATGGCGTATGTTCCAAAATTATCAATTCCCTCCTCCTGGCCTGCGTTCATGATAACATCATAAAGGGCTGCAGAATCTTCTCGTCTGTGGTACAGCTCCCAACCCAGCTCACCTGAAACAAACCCCCGAGCACCACACTTGAGTGAGAACAATGATCACTCGGTCTAACGTGCATTAACTAAAACACATGAATTAAATGGAGTGAGTCCACTTATGTAACATAGACATGGTTGTTTTAAAAGATCAGTTCACAACAAAGTTGCAACAATCTCCCCCTACAAAGGAGGATGCCATATCATAGATGCATTCATGCCCCAGCCTGTCACCCACACAGAGAGTGATATCTAGGACACCTCTTCTTGTGGCACAGAAAGACGTAATACAGGAATTAACCTGGAACCTTGACCTCAGCTTCATAAGTAATTAGCACAGCAGAGTTTATCATGATAAGGAGTCTGAGGTTTAGAAATCTCATCCCCTGGGGCGCCTGGGTGGTTTAGTCCATTAAAGCTGCTGACTCCTGGTTTCCGCTCAGGTCAAGACCTTAGGGTCCTGGGATTGAGTCCCAGGTCAGGCTCTGTGCTCAGTGGGGAGTGGGGAGTCTGCTTGTGAGTTCTCTCTCTGTCTCTCTCTGCCCCTCCCCCTGCTCCTGCTCTCTCACTCTCTTTCAATTGAAAAAATAAATCTTTATTGAAAGAGAAAGAAAGAAAGAAAGAAAGAAAGAAAGAAAGAAAGAAAGAAAGCCAGCTAGCCTCAATCCCCAGCTCCTTGCCCCCAAATCACAAGGCTTAAAAATACAGGCAACTAGGGCGCCTAGGTGGCCCAGTCATTGAGCATCTGCCTTCAGCTCAGGTCATGATCCCAGGGTGCTGGGATTGAGCCCCGCGTTAGGCTCCCTGCTTGGCGGGAAGCCTGCTTCTCCCTCTCTCACTCCCCCTGCTTGTGTTCCCTCTCTAGCTATGTTTCTCTCTGTCAAATAAATAAATAAATAAATCTTAAAAAAAAAAATACAGGCAACTAGCAATTATTCAAATGCTCTTCCTGTGGAACAGTCATTAATTCTAATGCCCCCAACACCCCTCTTCTTCCCCCACTTGGTCCTTTTATTCACCAGGAGAGCTGTGGGCAAAAACCAAAGGAAATGAAATCCAACCCAAATAGTCTGTTTATTTTTTATTCTGCTTATGTTTTATGCTAGTCACAATTTTGCAAAGGTCAGGTGAAAGAAGGATGGGGAAAGTGGACAGTTGATGCCCAGAGAAGAACTATAGCCTCCATACTTTATGTATGTTCTCCTTGTTCCCCAGTGTTGAGGGCTGACAATGATGTGTTTTTCCAGGACACCACCAGAACATGAGTAATGTAACTGAATGAATGCCTGGGCACCAAGTATTCTTTCTATGAAAGAACAAGGAGGGCTAGAGGAAGTTGGAAGTGAGCCCACAGCACCAATGGGGAACTGAAGAGTATTCATTCATTTCTATTTCAAATACATACTGTGCACAAGGTTAGGTGCTATAAGAAGACGTCCCTAAAAGAGCCTTAATGGTAATACTTGAAGAGAGGTACCTGATACAATTAAGATGGTCTCTATAAGAGATTCTATCTATGGAAGACTATCATTATTTTTAAAAGATTTTTAAAATTTATTTACTTGACAGGGAGAGAGACACCGAGAGAGAGCACAAGCAGGGGGAGAGGGAGAAGCAAACTCCCCGCTGAAGAGGGAGCCCAACATGGGGCTCGATCCCAGGACCCTGGGATCATGAGCTGAGCTAAAGGCAGATGCTTAACCTACTGAGCCACCCAGGTGCCCCTATGGGAGACCATCCTGAATGTTCCTAGAAAGAGTCAGCTGACCTGGGTATGCTGTCAACCCTCTCAGCTATTCTAACAGCTATGCTCTTCCAACTTTTTTATCTACTCCTCCAAATAAGAAGAAGCTATGGGATTGGCACAATGATTGGAAATCTGGTAGATGAGTCTCGCAGACTAGGAGCAAGAGACAGAGTTATTGTAAGAGTTGGATAGGAGAAACGTTCCTCCAAAATATCCCAACAAAAGTCAGTGTGTGCACCCACATATGTATGTGCACATATGTGTGTGCACACAGGCATATGTTCACTTGTGCTAGCTTCTTCAAAATTTTGGAGACCTTCTCTGAAATTGTAGAGAATTGTTTTCCAATTCTTACCAGTATAAGATATCCTGATAGCAGTGACAGGAATGTTTGAAACCTTTAAAGACTTGGTTTGAAGAAACTTGAAAACATCGTCACTAAGATCTTCAGCAGTCAGTTTCTGAAGAACCTTTCTTGCTTGGGGCCCTGCAACGCCAAGGACTCCAAGCTCATCGGTTATGTTGTTAATTTCAACATCATATCCACCATTGACTGCTTCTTCTTCAATCCATCTGCATTTGAGTCAGAAACATTGTGTTAAATCTTGCTTGAATAATGCATGTTGGTAACATATTAATTCTCTGAAGACATGTTTCTGTCTCTAGAATTACCGGAAAGTCCCCAGAGTATCATTTCATATAATAGCCTAATTTTTTAAGTTGAGGAAACTGAGTCCCAGAGATGTTAAATGGTTCTCTTTAAACCACCCACTTATAAATTTGGGGATAATTTTTCATAGTACAGAAGGATCCTTCAATTTAAATAAGTTCTGCCACATAATTCTTTTAAATAGTGACAGCCCTATTGCATTTAAACTAATGATTCAATCTTCAAAAATTAATTTAAACCCAAATTTTCTCTAATACCTATACACAGGAGGCACATTTGTACAGCTAAAAGTTAATAATGGGCCTGCCACCAGACACATAATTGCTTTGACGATCAGAAGGAAACAAATAAAACCCTAAAGACTAGTTTCAATTTCTAAGTCTTGAAGAATGATTGGAACCCAGTTTTAGGGTTTGTTTAGAATTTATTGAGAGGCCCTGGAGCTACATAAAATGATCATCTGGATTTACACAAAGCTAAGCTACTAAGCTACATCTTGGGTTGGAGGATATAATTTGCATCATTTACAACTATGGTAAAAATCTCAGAGTAAGACATTTATTAAACAATAGCATTTGAAATATTTTTGGAACACTGAAGACTATAGATTTGATAGTAGACTAAATCATAGACCAAAGACTCATGTGAAGGATGACTTGTCAACGATTTAAAATCCAGCTGTGGGCCAGAGAGCACAAAGCATGAAGAAGGAGGAAGAAAACCCAAGTGGACGGAACATGGGCATCAGAATCAAAAGGAGCAGCTTACGCAAGTTACTCTAAGTCAAACTTCAGTTTCTCATATGAAAATGGGAATAATATAGACTTTACAGATATATCTATTGAGAGAATTAATTGAGATAATGTCTAAAAAAGTTCTGACACATTGATGATGTCTAATAATTGGGAGTTAATATTTTTAGAACCAGCAAACCCTACGGAGGGATTACCTTTGAAGGGGGTCAGGTGGGGACAGGGTCCCTCACTTTGAATAATTTCGTGTAAAAGACATGAAGTTTATTTGAAACTATAAAGTTTAAGAATTAAAGTTGTACTTTCAGCTGTGGGTAAAAGAAAAGCTCACTGCAAGATTGAGTCAGAATGTAATCCATATAAAATTTTCTTCTTAGGTGCCTACTTACCTAAGATCATGAAGTTCGGATCCAGAACCAGTTATTAGTAAAAACTCCCCAGGAGTTTGGTGAGAAACAGTCAACTCAGCATACACTCGAGCTTTTGGTGTCAACATGTGACTTATATTTGTAAAACCCACCTACGCAAAAGAATTTAAAATGACCTCAGGATGCAATTGAAATCTTACATATCCTATTTAACACAACATGGAAATAAAAATGCAAGTGTCAACAATGAAAAAAAATCTGAATCTAACCATTCATATCAATTGTGTGAACTATCTTTAAACCTAAACCCAAGATTAATTTTGAAGTTCTTAATTTCAATGGTAATTATAACTATTAGTCATAAAGATTACACTTGAGTCAATTTTGCAGTTCCCTGTTGACACAATTTAGCAAAGTCATAAGGTCCTTGAAGGTCCTTGGATGATAATTCATTCAACAAAATTTAAATTAGAAAGTTAGCTAGAATATTCTTGGTCGTTGAAGAGCTCCAGCATTCATATGGAAATCATTAGGTGGACTAAAGTAACGTACTAACTGAAAAAAAAAATGTGAGAGAACAGAGAATTAAGCAGGCCCGGATCCTGACCCTTGAACCCTTGTAAGGTTATTTACCTTTGGAATGACATTTGCAAAGAGATGGTCCAACAATCGAACAGAGTCTTGGCCTTTGATGTTAAACTTGCCAAATGGTGACAAGTCAATAACCCCTACTTTTTGCATAACTTGTTTATACTCAGATCCTACAGGCTCAAACCAGTTTGTGCGGCGAAAACTGGGCCTGAAACACAATGTTTGTCATAAAGCAATAGTCATTCATTTTCAAAAAAAATTACAGAATATTTATTAAATGCTATTAATCTAGAAATCCCCTTTGGGGAAAAAAAGCACAACCTAAAGTTCTGTTCTGTGAATCATACATGTATGGTAGAAACTGATTTTTTTACAGGTACTCTTCAATTTCTTTGACCCATTTTGTAGTGAATGACATAGTGCTAATTAACTAGAAATTATGATAGGACATGTGGGCTCTCAGATCTGGAAGGAAGGAGGCATCGAAGTCTACCAGTCCTGAGGTTTTCAATCTTGGAGCATGTAAAAAATATCACCTTTCTCGGGATCTAATGAAATCAGAATGTGACAGGGTAGAGCTATCTTATCCAAAGCTTCTCCAACACTGACAGGGCTGCAGTCACTTACACTTGCTAAAATGCAGCGGGTCTGGGGCTGGGCCCTACACTCCGCATTCTAATGGGTGATGCTCATGCTGTCAGTCCACACCCAGAATAAGCACTTGGTTCAACAGCTTCATTTTTTAGAGAAAAGGCATAAGGTGATTTCTAAGGGTTTGGCCTTAGTAAATGACAGAGCTTGACCTGGAACAAAATGAGTCCACTGACTCATTCAGGGTCCTTTTTTTTTTTTTTTTTTTTTTAAGATTTTATTTATCTGGGGCGCCTGGGTGGCTCAGTTGGTTAAGCGACTGCCTTTGGCTCAGGTCATGATCCTGGAGATCTGGGATAGAGTCCCACATTGGGCTTCCTGCTTGGCGGGAGGCCTGCTTCTCCCTCTCTCACTCCCCCTGCTTGTATTCCCTCTCTAGCTGTGTTTCTCTCTGTCAAATTTATCTATCTGACAGAGAGAGACATATTGAGAGAGGAAACACAAGCAGGGGGAGTGGGAGAGGGAGAAACAGGCTTCCCTCCAGGTGAGTGACGGGAGAGAGAGAAGCAGGATTCCCGCTGAGCAGGACCCCAAGACCATGACCCGAGCCAAAGGCAGATGCCTAACGACTGAGCCACCCAGGTGCCCCTCAGTTCCTTTCTACTTGACAAAGTTGACTTTTATTTTAGCCACAGAACAAACAACTGTCTGTGAAATGAGTTTTCAGTTGTTTAATTATTAAAATAATAGAAGGAACAGGACAAATCCAATGAGCAAAGGTGAAGAATAGATCTGGTATTTACCTGAGTCATTTAGGAAAACCTGAACCGTATTTTGCCCCAGGTAATTCTAGACTGACCATCTACTGAGCCCAAATTCATTAATTAACAACTGGGACTCTACTACCCTTTATACCATTTAGATCTGGTCTTAAAGTAGACATCAAAACCTGTTTAAATATGCAAAGTGACAAGTCCCAAAAAAGAGAGAGAGAGATAACAATTTCTAGATTTGCTATTTGTTTTCTCTTGGTTTATGGATTATGAGAAAAAATATATAATCACTATTAATCCCAAATGACAACAATGGTATGTAATCCAAGTACAATGATGGCAACAACTTTAGAGGAATTGGAGAACTGTTTTAGTGATGTGCTTTATGCTTTAGCTTACTGTAAAATGCTAGGGGCATCACCTTCCCCTAATTTATCAATGGCACACATAATCTGCATGACTCACCACATACACACCAAAAGCTGTGGCTGTGAGCTCTTCCTTGATCAACAGAAAATCCATATTGCTTTACTATTTACTTTTGAAGGCATTTGACCAGGCCACCTAAACTGGGACACATCTTTTGGAACCAAGTGAAGCCATGCAAGGAAATAGAGGGGATGTGGAAGGTTCCTGAGATCCTGGAAGATGTCTACTCCAGGCTTCACCTCAACTGGCTGTAGGACCCTGGGGACCACAGGAGTCCTCGATGCAAGCCAGTATTACACAGGATAGACTAATGCCTCCACTGCCAGAAAATAAGTTTGTAGGGAAAAGCTCAATGCTCTTTGGAATGGGATGAAGTGACTTTAGTGGGAGGACAGAGTGTTTCTTTTATGTCTTCCCATTTCATCTCCAAAATTTCATTCTACATTCAGAGCCTTGGGCAGATTAAGTAACTTATGTTACTTACCTGTACTGAGTGTCCTGACCCGGTTTGTAGAACCAGTGTGGCTGCTCCCAGCCTGCATGGAACCCCATGGAACACTTAGACTCCAGGGTTTCATAAAGCCCACTGACTCGCTGAGTCGGCCTCCCGGCAAATCGTTCCTCTTTAGGATAACCAACTGAAAAAGGAAAACTAGTAACTAAATGGCAAATAACCTAAACTATAAACAACTTTGAAGGTATTCAAAAAATAGAAAACACAGTTCATAACATCCAGAAGCACACACACACACACACATATATATATGAAACTTATAAGTACACTTCTTGTGGTGACCATTTCATAATGTATACAAATGTCAAAACGCTATGTTGTAAGTCTGAAACTAACATAATATTGTATGTCAACTATTCTGCAATTTGTAAAATTATGTAAAAGGTCACCTGGGTGGCTCAGTCAGCAAAGCAACTGACTTCTGTCGTGGCTCAGGTTATAATCTCAGCGTCCTGAGATGGAGCCCCAGATCGGGTTTGGGGCTTAGCACAGAGTCTGCTTGGGACTCTCTCTTCCTCTGCCCCTCCCCCAGACCCACTCACTCTCTCTCTCTCAAATAAATAAATATTTTCAAAAATTTATGTAAAAAAAGCCAAAGCTGTCATTTATATAACTATTCAAGGATAAAGTAAAAGTAGACTTAGGGCTTAAAATCGCAGATACACTCTACACGTTAAATAACATGTTCACATAGATTCCTTTTGTGTCTTTTTAAAAATATTTTATTTGTTATTTGACAGAGAGAGACACAGCGAGAGAGGGAACACAAGCAGAGGGAGTGAGAGAGGGAGAAGCAGACTTCCCACTGAATGGGGAGCCTGATGCAGCAGGTCTTGATCCCAGGAATCCAGGATCATGACCTGGGCAGAAGGCAGATGCCCAACGACTGAGCCACACAGGTGGCCTGTCCTTAAAGGCATGATGCTTATTAGAGTCCCTAATACTCCTACCACAATGCATAGAATAGCAAACAGCTCAAATCAGAGGCACTGCAAGTCGATTCTGAATGTACTTTGTAGACAACTGTAAGCTTGCACTTTACCAATATTGTTGAATCCATAGGACTCTCTTGCTTTGGCCTCGGTGTACTGAGTTGTTGTCCACTTGCCATAGCGATTGGGATCCAATTCTATCAGATCAAATGGAGGTTCTCCATGCAGGATCCAGTCCCCGAGATATTTCCCTACCCCGCCAGCGTGGATTATGCCGTATCTTTCAAATTACAGAGATAAATACACTGTTATTAACATATGTAGTTTTCAAATAATGAAACATGTCCAACTCTTTTATAGGTCCTCCAAGTTGGAGTGTTCTGTGCTATTTAGAACACTTGACAACATAAGTAGATTTTTTTCTAATCAAAAAAATACATGTCGAGGCATCCAAATTAAAGGGACCTGACTTGATACTGTTTCCATAGTTTCAAGAGATGCATACCTGCAAAATAGCCTACAGCTCTGAGCTGGGGAACAGGCTCACTTTACGAAAATGGAGGAAAGGAAATAAAGAGGAAGACTTAGCTGTTATCTTCTCAGCCCCCCCCACCCCCCCACCCACCCCCCCACCCCCGAGCTAGGATTATCTTGAGTGATAGGAAGCTTGCAGGAGAAATTATACATGCAAAGGGGAACAAGCATCTCTTCTCAGACTCAATTTAGTTCAAGTCTCCTTAGGCGATGACCTCTATGCAGGGAACCTGCAACCTTGATCTCAGAAGCACTCAGAGGAAGAGACTCTCACCCAGGGACTTGCAGGGAGGGAAGGGAAAAGACCACTGTCCACTGTATTTTGCAACGAATGGATCACTTGATGGCAAGGGTAGACTTGTTTTCTATTTCTATACAATGATGCTTTAAAACCAAGAATAGGACTGTGGTGAATAATTTGATCTGAGATGAAAGAATCACAGTTTCATCCTGACTGCGTGCAGTTCTACCGACTCACGCTAGTAATGAAGGACTTTCCCTGTAGGGTTGCCCATGGTTTAGGTCAAGAGAAGCATCTAAGTAATTGGATAAGCAGAAAGTCATGGGGGAGGGGCATGACCAAGTAAAGGATCTACAGGGGCAGACCTCAAAATAGCAAAAATTCTAGTATCCCAAATGGATTCGAACAGCCAGAATCACTCTGAGGACCTGGGAGGACCTTAGCAAAAGACTATAAACGTTAACTAACTTTCCCCACAAGATACCAGTTTGGCTATTATATAAAAACGAATTAAAAAAAACCAAAAACAAAAACGAATGACTAGAGCGCCTGGGTGGCTCAGTCGGTTAAGTGTCTGCCTTTGGCTCAGGTCATGATCCCGGGGTTCCGGAATGAAGCCCCGCATTGGACTCCCTGCTCAGTGGGCAGCGTGCTTCTCCCTCTCCACAGCGTGTGCTCTCTGTCTCTCAAATAAATACAATCTTAAAAAAAAAAAAGACTAAAGTTGTTATGAGGATATTTCTCAGAATAAAAAGTCAAGGGGCGTCTCGTCTGGGTGGCTCAGAGGGTTAAGCCTCTGCCTTTGGCTCAGGTCATGATCTCAGGGTCCTGGGATCGAGTCCCATGTCAGGCTCTCTGCTCAGCAGGGAGCCTGCTAACCCCCTCTGTCTGCCTCTCTGCCTATTTGTGATCTCTCTCTCTGTCAAATAAATAAATAAAATCTTAAAAAAAAAAAGTCAACAACTTATACTTCTCTGAATCATTTTAGAAAGTGACATGGGTCATCAAAATCACCCAGAAAAAATTTCACTAAGTTTCAAGAAGACAATAAAAATGTTTAAATATGCTTAAAGTTCACTAATCCAGGTCCATAGACGATAGACAAAAGCTGTCATTTTTGAGAACTAGAGATACTGTTTAAAGGGCCTGAAATTGGGGTGCCTGGCTGGCTCAGTTGGTTGGGCAACTGCCTTCGGCTCAGGTCATGATCCTGGAGACCCGGGATCGAGCCCCACATCGGGCTGCCTGCTCAGAAGGAAGCCTGCTTCTCCCTCTCTCACTCCCCCTGCTTGTGTTCCCTCTCTAGCTCTGTTTCTCTCTGTCAAATAAATAAATAAAATCTTAAAAAATATATATAAAAAAAAATAAAGGGCCTGAAATTGTGTAAAGTTTTATTGACATTTATTGAGTGCTTGCTCTTTGCCAGGCATTGCTTCCATCTAACCTGTACCAGCTGATTTATTCTTTAACACTTTTATTTCACCAATGGGAAAACCAGCCCCCACACAGGGATTCAATAAGGTCACCCTTTAATAAAGAGCAGATTCAAGATCCAGACTCAGATATCTGACCCCAGGGCACACTCCCTGTTACTGGACTTTGCTCCTTCAATGGTTTTCAACTTTTTTTTTTCAGCTGAGACACACATGTCAGACAATATTCACATTCTTGGCAGCCTTTTTGGGCCAAGCCAGGTGCTGTGGTTTCCTTTGGTCTCACGGCTACACTATTATGTTCTTTTCCTTTTTTTTTTTTTTTTAAAGATTTTATTTATTTATTTGACAGAGAGAAACACAGCTAGAGAGGAAACACAAGCAGGGGGAGTGAGAGAGGGAGAAGCAGGCTTCCCGCCGAGCAGGGAGCCTGATGTGGGGCTCGATCCCCGGTCTCCGGGATCATGACCTGAGCCGAAAGCAGTCGCTCAACCAACTGAGCCACCCAGGCGCCCCTGTTCTTTTCCTTTTAACAATGTATATGAGCTAACAAATGGGGCAGAGTGCTGTTCATTGGGGATAATCCAGAATCAAGTCTCATTTATTTTCAAAAACTAAATCCTTTACAAACTCCAGCTCTCTAACCATTAACAAGTTATATGTAAAATGCCACATAATTGAGTGTTCCGAAACAACTACTGGGAGCCCCTGGCTTAGTAAGCATGGAGTAAGAGAGATCTGGGTACGTTTTTTGTTCCACTGGTATTAGGCTGTGTGACCTACACAGGGAAAATTCTGTAACCACTCTGAGCACATGCTTTCTTTATGGTGCTGGTGGATAACTGACTGACTTGGCATTGAAACACATAGAAGGCAAGCAATACACAGTGGCCGCTGGGTCCTTGTATAACCAACAACAGAGTTTGCCTGCGCCCAGTTGATAAGATTTTCATAAGAAACTAATGCGTGAAGGGGAAGAGGAAGGGGACTTGATGAGGAAAGGAGAGCTGGGTTCTTCTGTGGCTGGCGTCAATGCGGAGCCCACTTCTTCTAGATGGCCCAGCTCCTACGCTTTCTGAGTGTTTGGGTCTGCTTTGTATGATGACTGTGTATCACCATGGGGGGGTTACATCTTTAGCTCTCTCCCCTCCTCGAATCTGCTGTTCATAATCTGTTCTAAGCCATGAAAACTAAAATTAAACTCAGTACAATGCAGTCAACATTTTGGGGGCATGACGTCAGTCACTAGAAGCAGAATACCTTGTTAGAATTGTGACAAAACAAGAGTAAAACAGCCTTGACTGAGGGTGATCTGTGAGTCAGGTAGAAACACTGGCACACATGTAAATCGTTGTGCAAGAATAACAGACAACACTGAAATGCAGATCTGTGAGCCCCTCCCCAGAACATGGAATCAGAATCTACAGGAGCAGGGTCTGAAAACCTATTTGCTTATTGGTTTTCTGATACAACACAACTTCATGGGTTCTCCTGACAAATAGGAATTTCACAGGTAGGATATAAAGGAGGATAAAACATGTGCAAGAGACTAATCACAAGGTAGAGATTCTATTTTAACATGCCCATTGGACAATTCTGCTGCTCAGCCAGGCGTGAAAACCACTGGCCTCCAGAAGCAGAAGGTAATCATAGATGTAATCCAGGAGGGGCAGCCCAGGTGAGCATTCTATATTACATGAGACAAAGCTTACCAATCTCAACTTTTAGATAACAACAAGTCCTTTTTAGTTCAGACCAAATCTGTCAAATAGAGTGAGGCACTTTGCCTGTCCCCCATCTGTCATCTTCCCTAGCCACCTCCCAGCGTCTACAATCTGGGAAAATTACCTAGAACAATCAGAGCAGGAATGCAACATCAGCTCCACGCAATTAGATACAACTTCTAGATAATCAGTAACTGGTGTTCTAAAGAAAGCAACTTCCTAATTTCCTTGGCAAGAAGTAAGATGCTCCATTAAAGTACAAATATAATAAGGCCAGGGATACTGTCTGCGTGTTCAGAGCATGGCTCATGGCCAATGATCCACAGATAGTTGTTGACTAAATCAATAATTCTATGACTGAGTTAACTGCAGAATTAAAAATGATAAAGACTTAGGAATAAATTTAGCAAAAGAAGCATAAAACTTATACTCTGAAAACTATAAATCGTTGTTGAAAGAAATTTTAAAAGACCTAAATAAAAGGAAAGGCATCCCATGTCCATGAGTCGGACTTAATATTTTTATGGCAATACTCTCTAAATTGATCTACAGATTCAATGCAATACCTAAGAAAATCCTATGTGGTTTCTTTGCAAAAACTGACACACTGATCTAAAAAATTATATGAAAATTTAAGGGACCCAAAATAGCCAAAACAATCTTGAAAAACAACATTTCAAACTTCCCAATTTCAGAACTTACTACAAAGCTACAGTAATCAAAACAGTGTGGTACTGACACGAAGATAGACCTATAGATGGAATGGAATTGAGAGTCCAGAAATAAACCCATACATATATGTGAATTGACTTTTGACAAGGATGTCATGGTATAATAAAAAACAAATGTTTGATCCCAAATTAATGGGATAAATACTCAACATGAATCATCAAATGGGTAATGGAATCATAAATAGTGAGCCCTAAGGAATCATAAAGAAGCAAATTATGTTGAACAACATGAATTATGGTAAAAAATGCATCAGATACGTTATTCATTTGATATTTTGAACTACGTTTGTCACATTGTATTATGAAAACATCCTTGTAAAATTGGGGTAAATTTACCAGTCTGAACATATACAGCATGAAGAGACATGAATCATGGGAATGGCAGGAAATATGCAAAGAGAAGTTTCCAGGAAATAACTACCCTTCCGTGTGATAAGCTTTAAAACCTCTACAAGTGATTAAACCATTAATAATCCATAGCAAGTATTTTAAAATGGAAGTATTTTATTCCTCAGGGCTCCTGGGTGGCTCAGTTGGTTAAGTGTCTGCCTTTGGCTCAGATCAGGAGCTCAGAGTCCTGGAATTGAGCCTTGCTCAGAGCGGAGTCTGCTTCTCCTTCTCTCTCTGCCCTTCCCCGCATTTGTGCACACACTCTCTCAAATAAATAAATAAAATCTTAAAAAAAAAATATTTTGGTCCTCATCGTTCAATGGTCATGAAGGGGAAAACAACCTCTCTGCCCCTCTCCTATTTTCCATTTTGGCCTGAGATCGGGAGACAAGACTTATCTAAAATACTTGACTCCATTAAAAAAGGGGGGAAAAACCAACAAACCTTGACTCTATAATAAATGTTGAATTAAATGGAGATACTCACCCAAAGCCTATAGCCACCCAGTAGTTTCTCACTCCTTGATGGGGCCCCACCATAGGCAGAATGTCAGGAGAATAGGTGATAGGGCCATTGACAATATTGATGATGTCAGCCTTCTTCAAGACTGGAACCATCTCCATGGCAGCTTCAACGTGTTCCATGATTCGGTCAAGATCAGACTCAAAGAGCTCCTTTCCAAAGCCTGCAGAGACACGCCACTGTGGTCAGGATGCCGCAGCTGCCCTGGTACGTACTCCAAAGTGACTTAAATCTGAATCAGCTCACATTTAAAGATGCTCTTTAGGAAGGAATTGACTACTATTGAAGGAATTGACTACCTACTTTTTTTTAAGTCCAAACTTAATATTCACTATCAACAGATAAGTACCCATCACATTACTGAGAACAATAATGTTATTTTTGTTGAAATGATAAAAATCATGAAAGTTAACTTTTTTCATTAGTAATAAAGTTAAATCTAGGTATCTTAACAGTTTTCAACATTTAATCCAATCACAGTTTAAAAAAACCAATTATTGGTTTGCCAAGACAGAGCTTTGACCCTTCAACTAACCCTAAAATTCTATTCTATCCTCCCAGGTGAGAGCAAATGGGAGCTTATAAAGTCATGTCAGGACATGGAGGATAAAGAGAAAACTACACCAGGATCTAGGGTAAGGGATTCCAGATGCCTTTCAGCTCTCAGCAGAGAACCAAGGGCATGGAGGCCGCCTTCCTCAAGCCTGCTCCCCCCACGTATCTGAGGGCTAGAATTCTGAGAAAAGAGTCAGGGTCTTGGAACACAATCTTTTTCTCAATCCTCAAAGGTACTGTGATTGAAGGCAGGGTCACAGACGAGCTTCTGAAAGAACTTCTCCACCAAGACTGGTGACTTTCCCACACAGTAGCCAGCCAGCTTCTGTTCCTCCTGTGAACCACACTCCGGGTCGTCTGTATGGAGGTCCGCAGACCATGAGGCTGGGACCAGGACGTGCATGCAGCAAGGGCCAGCTGACACTCTGGCTCTCCCTTTAAGTGGAATTATTTAAACATTTATTTGGACGGGAGGCTGCCAGCATGAGGGAAGAGCAGAAAGGAAGGCTCTCGAGTGGCGATCAGCCCTCCCTCGGAGATCAGGAGCTATTCCACACAGGCCAAACGTGCAGGGCCCACTCAGCAAGACCAGAGCTCTCAATGAGCTGGAGCTGGCTGAACTTCTGTGGAAGGCAGCTGAGTGACCGTCTGTTGTCACATGGGCACAGGTGTACCGAGGAATAGAAGAGAGGCTCATCCCCTATCCCAAGCATAATTATCAAAAGTATGATTCTAGAAAGTATAATTTCCTCCATTTCTTTCTATCCCTTATTTCAGGGTCCCAGTGACATTTTAGCATTTTCTTTCTTTTTTTAATTTATTTGACAGAAAGAGAGATCACAAGTAGGCAGAGAGGCAGACAGAGAGAGAGGAGGAAGCAGGTTCCCTGAGGAAGAGTGCCTGATGCGGGCCTCGATCCCAGGACCCTGAGATCATGACCTGAGCTGAAGGCAGAGGCTTTAGCCCACTGAGCCACCCAGGCACCCACATTTTAGCACTTTCTATAGATGGTTTGAATTGTTTACTTCCTTACATAAGCTCCATCTTTCGTCTAGCTCTGTAGACACGTTTCATGAAAACACAAACAGGCCCATCTCCCTTACAGAACTTGAAAGAGAAACTCCAGTTCCTCCTGCTTTGGCATAGGGCTCTTCTAAGCCATTTATGTAGTAGAGGAAAGCTTCAGTTTGCAGGCCCACCTATCCTGCCTGCTCTGTGACGCACTCTGAGACTTTCATTCTTAGGAGGCTGGAAATCCTGTCTCTGATACCCACCATGTTTCCATGTCTCCAATCATCAGAACACAATAGCAGCCATATCCAAATCTGGAAACTCGACCAAACAGGTAGGGGATTGAGGAAAGAGGGGGAGGCAGGAGGTTGGCATAGGCAGGCAAAAATTATGTGAAGACTTTCAAACCAGGGGAGATGTTTCTTCAGCTTCTCCATCACCAACTGCCTCTTTTCTCTTTCCTTACTTCTGGTTGTGATGGTTCCAAGGGACATGAGAACAGAGCTTACCTCAAACCGCTCACCTCCAAAGTCCCAGGTGTCCAGTAGTCTCATATTATGCTGTCATCTGATTCTCCAACCAGCCCCCAGCCACAGGGAAGACAAAACATATGTGCCTGACAGGCACACGCTTGCACTTATGGGACCCACCTGGAGGGACTCCATCCGTGACCCACGCATCCTGCACTTTCATTTTCTCCTGACTCTCATATGGACCAAACAAAAGCCCATCCCTTTCCTGTCGGAGATAATAGGATCCTTCTAGGTCACGGAGCACCGGGAGTTCTCGTTTCAAAGCTTTCACTTCAGGTATAGTTGATGTAACAACATATTGATGCTGGACCGGAATGAGAGGATGCTCTAGTCCCACCATCTTACCTACTTCACGAGCCCAGAATCCTTAAAGAAAAAAAAAGCATTTTCTAATGTTACCACTATAATGTTACCACATCTGACATTAATATGGTAATTTATTTTTAAATAAAATATTTAGAAGACTTTGGTATTCATGTCAAAAGAATGTCATAATGACTTCAAATTTTTGTCATTGCAAAACTGAGTGGGGGAAGAGAAGACAGTATTCTACCCTGCCCCAGCATTTTAAAGATATCTATAATCTAAGGGAACTCAAAAAAAAAAAAAAGCAAAAAAAAAAAAGCAAAAAAAAAAGCATTTTGCTCATAAGCAGAGGCAGGCAGGAAACAACAATAAAACCAAATTTATTTGAAGGGAAAAATAAACAACTCAATTATATAAAATGCACAAACTGTAAGAAAGGTAGTAAGGGACTGACCCTATTCTTGAAAGAGAATTGATCAAGCAGTAAGGGGCCCTGTGTGATCAACATAAGAATTATATGTAAGAAAGCCCTGAAAGTCAGTTAGTTAGAATAAATTTGTAAGATCCTTTCCTGCAAAGAGCATAAAGGAACCAGGAGTCCAGAGCAGGAGGGATGAGGAGGAGCCACAGCAAAGAGGAAAGGGCTCCTAGTAGGTGGCACTTGATGTATGGGAATGCATCTCACTTCGCAGTGTGTGCTCGGACTGTCCTACTGATGGGGATGAATGGCATTTTTACCTTTGCAAAAGAAGGAATAAAACTGTGACTCAAAGTACCCTTGATTCAGTATACAGATATGGAGCTAAAGTCCAGAGAAGGAAAGGGACATGCCCAAGGTCCTACTGGGAGACCCTAGAATCATCACACTTTATTGGTTTTCTTGCTATGGAAAGATTTTATTTTAAATCTAAGACAGCTTTACTTGCATAAAGGTATTTTAGAATCTAGAATGACTATAGGGCAGGGAAGTGGTGTCACCTAATCCATCAGTGGATTATTTGGAGGGAAGAGGTTCTATTTGCTTGTTTGTTTCATGATAATTTTGAGTAATCATTCAAATGATTAGAGACTCTTATTCAAGTTATGTATTTAGAGGCTGCACCTTAATCTTTAACCATTTCTGCTTCTGCTTTTTAAGGAATCTAATAAGGAGTTCTGGAGCCTCTGTCATTATGAGGTTCAGAGCTAGGTACAGAATTATCAATGACGAATTGGTCTTGGAACACAGACTATGTACTCTATGTGTCCAAATTCATTTCTGTTTAACTATCCAAACATCATCCTTGTGTTCTGTTGTTTGTTCTGGCCTAATGGCTAAACTGGCCATACTTGTTTAATAGTCCCAGAAATGGATGTCTATTTGCAAGCCAAAAATCATACCTGTAGGCATTAGAGTCTCTTATTGGTCTTTTAATAATTTGCAGATCTAATTTATTTTTGTCAGTAGAAAGATGTGAATTTCCAATGTCAGGACCTTGTAGGAAAATACAGGAAAGCCATATATTCTAGTTATATGCAACCTTAGCAGATTTAAGACACGAAAAAAACAGAATAGCCTGGCTTTTCAAACCACTGCAGTATCCTCAACACACTTGTTTCAATTAAAAACATAAATTGAGGAAAAGAAATTCTGTCCTATTCAAACATATTTATGAATTGCTGAGTCTAACTGCTTGCTTATTAATGCACATGATCCTTAAAATACAGTGGAAACATATGCATAAGTATTCTAGAGCTCTATGATTTCAAACTCCATCACAAGCTCTGTGCTTTTTTACCCTATGGTGGTGGCGTTTGTTGGCATTTTCTTCCTCTCTATGTCGAGGAAGTCATCCTAAATCTGGCAGGATGACACTTCAACCCTTGCTATATCATCCACCCACCAAGTTCAAAGGTAAAAGAGACAAATATGGAAGAATGACTAAAATCTACCATTATGACCTGAGAAACAACTGAGGGGTAAATAACCATGTTATTGGAAATGCTTTCCTTTTTTTAAAAAAAAAGGCAATGATTAATAGAAAGGGACTTAAAATGAAGAATGAAAGTTCACAGACAAGTTTACTTGTGTAAGATGGCTTAGACAATGAAGGTTTATGCAGTGACATTCTTCGATGCAGAGTATCAGGCAAAATTAAGCAATCCTTTTTTGGCTGAATGCTGGGCTTCATGTTGGCATGATCCAATCATATTTCTGATTTACCAGGTTTAGAAAATCCTTAAGTAAAGTTTACAAGGTTATCTCAGGCTTAATGAGTCAATTAGAAATGCAGTCAAGAGAAACAATCTTCACCACACAGAGAAAAAGTTTATGTCGCAATAGAGAGCTTCTGTTCCTGCCCCCGAGCGACACATCTGGCAGGTTGAATGAAGCAAATTTTAATAGCTTCAGGTAGCAAAGGCAGGGTAGTCTATTTCATCCCAAGATGCCCGGAGTGTCTGAAACTGGTTTTCAGCTCTGCTTGCTCAAGATAAGGTTTCTACATTCTCTCTCCTCTAGGAACATCTCTATAGTAGTGTTTCTCTAAAGATGTTTTGCAGACCATCTGGAGCAGACCCCACAGCACCTGGAGCATTTACTTAAAAGGCAGCTCTGAGTCCCCACTCAGACCAGTTCAGTCAGAATCTTTCCGAAGCCTGGGAAATGGCTTCCGGCAGTTCTTACGCCCATTAGCTTGGGAACCAAACATACCAGCAGAATGAATGCTGTGTGACCACAGAGCAAGTGAGAGGAGGGGATCATCTTAAAGCCTGTACCGAGAGGCTATAGTAAACTGATGCTAGTCTCCTGGGGATGGTGGGCGGGTTGGGGTGGGGAGCACACGAGTAAGGCTTTCCAAGAAATACTTAGAATCATAATTATTACACTTAATTTTTTATTGTTTACTATATGCTACTGGTTCTGTTCTGTGTGCTCTCCATTATCAGTTCATTTACTAATCATAGTAAGATGGGCACTATTATCTCCATTTTACAAAGGAGAAATTTGCCCAGGTCACAGGACTGGCACTACATACGTCTCCAGGCCAGAGAGCCCACTGCCCTGGACTGTCCTGGAGACACACCAGCAAACAGACACATTTTTTTACTTTTTAGACTTTCCTTTTCATGAATATCCTAAAGACTCAGCTGCCTTCTGTTACGACTTCATACCAAAAAACTCCTAGCAGGTTATGTTACAATTGAGTAGATAATAGTGGTACTTATATCTTTTCAATGGGGTCACATTTCCAACTCTATATCCTGGTTACTTTGATTAGATTTCAGAGCTGGTCTGAATCTGTGAGACATCCTGGTCTCACTGAGTAATTCCGGGATACATTCCATCAGCCACACATTCTCAAATCACGTTAGCACAATGCCTTCTGTGGATGGTCGCTTTATCCATAAAATTGATCTCTGTTAGCTTCAATTCTAGAAGCAGGCAGGCCCAAATCTCTGCCTTCCGAGGCTTACCTTTTGGGGAGTCTTCATACTTTAAATAAACTTTTTTTGAAAACAAACCTACAAATAACTAAATCCATACCTTTCTGCACCTTCCACAGACTACAAATATGCAATCAGTTAGATTTCCTGCAGTAACTTCTACCCAGTGGAAGAGAAGAGATGGAGGGAGAAAAGAAAAAAAATAAGATTATGGGCCAGAGATATGATTTGAATGAGATAAAGAACTGAACATGGAGACAACATCGTTCTCCACACAGTTTTCAAGAAGGAGCTGCCTATAGGATGCCTGGGTGGCTCATTTGGTTAAGTGTCTGCCTTCAGGTCAGGTCACGATCCCAGGGTCCTGGATGGAGTCACACAGCAGGCTCTCTGCTCAGTGGGGAGTCTGCTTCTCCCTTTCCCTATGTGCCTCCTTCAGCTTGTACCCTCTCTCTTTCTCTCACTCACTCTGTATCTCAAATAGATACATAAAATCGAAGGAGAAGGAGAAGGAGAAGGAGAAGGAGAAGGAGAAGGAGAAGGAGAAGAAGAAGAAGAAGAAGAAGAAGAAGAAGAAGAAGAAGAAGAAGAAGAAGAAAAAGCAGGTGCTGAGACCTGGATTACCAAGAACCGAGGATGGGAAAGGACATAGATATGGCTGGGAAAAAGCTTTAGGAGAAAAGGACAAAGAAGGACATCCTAGAGAACAATCCCAGGAATTCAGCTCCATGTAGTGGTAAACACAGGGCCACACCATCAACCTAACTCCCGGGATTTGTTTTCCTCCTGCCATTACCCTCGCCTTCCCCAGTCACACCACAAGATTTCACAGCCGCATGGAAAACTTCATCTGGACACTCACTGTTTAAGTGAGATCTCCTTGAGAATTATTCTGTCTTTACCTTCAGCAATTCCTTATTCCTCACAGTAAAGAAAAAATTACAGCAGTAATGAATTATGTAAATCCAAGCTTACCATTTTCAGAAAATGATAAATAAATGTGTTAAATAAGCTCTTCTACATGATTTCTCAAACTATTAGTGGGGAGTGGTTGCCTGACGTACTATGTAGAGAGAAATGGCAGAGTGTGCCCAAGGCCATCTGAAATGAGTGCAGTGATCCATTAGTGATGTCTGCCCGGGTCCGGGTGTGGAGGTCAAAGTGTGTTTGTTTAGATTGTTTAGCTTGCTACCACTCTAAAAATGGTCCATTGTTTTTAGGGACTAAATCGCTGAGACTATAAAGTTGCAAGATTAGAAAGAGACCTTACTACATGGGGGAAAAAAAGATGAATGATTTCATTATCTTAGATCTTCTAACAGAATTTTGATCCATGGTCCCTAAGGATGGTAATGGGTGAATGGGGGAGGCCTCATACAGGGACTGGGGGTGGGTGAAGGGTGAGGCTCAAAAACAAAGCAACGTTTTATGCCTTTGCTGTTATTTTTTAGGCCAAGTCCTTTCACGGTATTTTGAATTTCAAGTGATATTGAAGCAAGCATGAGATTTTTATGCCTTTCAAATGGGGGGCATGGATTAGAATAATTCAGAAATGTTAGTTTAAACTCTCAAATATTGAAGACATGACTCTTATGGAAGCACTAACTGTTTTGTTAAAAAAAAAAAAAAGTGACATTAATCAAAAGTTACCATTTAGAGGAAAGAGCTTAAGGGTTCATGTTTCTGACCTGTCCTCATAGGCATATCATTTTACTTGATAAATAATGCTGGTTTTCATTTTATAATTTTTTAAAATATTATTTATTTAGTTATTTGATAGAGAGAAACACAGCCAGGGAGGGAACACAAGCAGGGGGAGTGAGAGAGGGAGAAGGAGTCTTCCCGCCGAGCAGGGAGCCCGATGTGGGACTCGATCCCGGGTCTCCAGGATCATGATCTGAGCGGAAGGCAGTTGCTTAACCAACTGAGCCACCCAGGCGCCCCTTCACTTTATAATTTAAGCAATGACACAAAGAGCAGACCACAAGAAAATCAGTTATTGCCTCCTGCTTACTTTGGGTTTTAAATTAACCACTATGTAAATTAACCACTATGTAAATTAACCATGTAAATACAAATGATTAGCCCAGTTTAGACTGCATAAGCGTTTTCATTTGCACAAGAACTCACTTTTGTATGTGTGACAGTCAAAATGACTTCACAGGTAAATGACCTGCTAGAAAGTGTATTAACTCAGGAATCAAAAGGCCCAGGTCGAAGTTCTGCTTCCAGCGTAATGGTGTCACTTCGACAAGGAACATGACCTTTCTGGACCTTGGTCTCCACAATGGAAAAATGAGTGACTCGTTAGATTATTTCAAATATCCCTTTTGAATTCACTACTCTGAGTCTAAGTTGTAACAGAGCAATATTTTTAAAAAAGGTTATAAAATATATTTAATAATGTTCTGAAAGGAAAATGATTAAAGATGTTTTAAAAGATTTTATTTATTTACTTATCTATTTATGTGAGAGAGAGAGCATGAACAGGCTGAGGGATAGAGGGAGAAGCAGACTCCCCAGTGAGCAGGGAGCCTGATGCAGGGCTCAATCCCAGGACTACAGGATCATGACCCAAGCCAAAGGAAGCCGCTTAATTGACTGAGCCACCCAGGCACCCCAGGGTTAAACATTTTTTGACTGGAGTCAACCAATCAGAAATGGGTGAGCGAGAACACAAATGATTAAGTCTGCCCCCAAAAGCAAACTGAGAACAAAAAGGATGCTCCCAAATCTGCACACTAGACTTTGATTATTAGTACAACCAAAGAGTGAGTACAGAAGAGAAAAAGGAGCATCAATAACAAACATGATCTGGAGTAGAAGAAAGCAGGACAGAGAAGAACACCAACTTTCTGTGTGTAACCAAAGGCAGAGGAGCATCACACGCCAAAAGTAAAGTGATGGAGGGAGGGCTTTGGCTTTGTAGCTTTTATAGACAAAATATTCATCTCGGGAACATTACAGTGTTTCCCAACAATGTGCATAGTGTAAAACATTACTCTATGGCCACAAGTCTTATATCGTTGCCAATTGTAAAAACCCATTAATTTAAAAAAAATATATTTATATGAGGCTTACCTGCAGCATTCACAATTCTATTTGCTCTCATAGATCCCTGTGGTGTTTCAACATCCCATGTTCCATCTGACCTGGGTTTCAGAGAAGTCACTGGGGCAGGATATTTTAGAAGGGCACCATATTTCCTAGCCCCAGCAGCTAGGGCCATAGTTAGAGAGTAAGGATCAATGTGACCATCTCCAGGATTATACAGTCCAGCTAAAACCTAAATTAATCATAGAAGAGTCAATACTGAAACAAAAATATACTCATTATTCAGTGTAACTATAGCCTACCAGGAAATGTTTAGTAAAACTGGACTTTACAAGTGCATCGTGGCAGTGGATTAATCAGTCTATACTTTTTTCTCATTTAACAAAGCTCAGGCAGGAGCAGGACTCACACTGAGTGTCAAGTAAACACGCTGCTTGAGAGAAGCTTGCAACCGTCTCCACATCCATTCTCTCCCCTGCCCTCCACAGCAATGGAAACTGAATGTTTATTTAGACATATAGCCACTAGGAACAATTTCCAATAGTTGGCAATTATAATTCCAGCTGGTAGCTAGAAGTATTACTAAATTTTGGTCAGTGAAATACAAATGAAAGTGTTGTGTGGTAGCTTTTATGAATCGAGTTTTAGAAATCACTAGCATGGGGCACCTAGAAGGCTCAGTCAGTTAAGCATCTGACTCTTGATCTCAGCTGAGGTCTTGATCTCAGTCAGGGTCTTGAGTTCAAGCCACGAGTTGGACTCCACACTGGGTGTGAAGCCTACTTAAAAAAACAAAAACAAAACAAACAACAACAACAAAAAACCACTGGCATATGTCCTTTGTCCCTTCCTGTTTGTCTTTCCTCTCTCCTACTGTCTGGAATGCAGACATGAGGGCTGGAGCTCCAGCTGCTGCCGTCTTGGAATAAGAACAGAAGAGTCACACCCTAGGAATGACAGAGCAATGACCTAGAAGGCAACTGAGTTCCTGAAATCTTCATGGAAAATAGCTACCATTCAAATCCTGGACTGCCTAAATGAAAGAGAAACTTCTATCATGTTGAAGCATTATCATTTTGGTTTCTGACATTTGTAGTCAGTCTGATATTAACTGATCAATTATTTATATTTCATTGTTCAATACTATTAACAACTTCCCATGTTAAATGTACATAGGTGTCAGGAAAATGTATACTTGACTTAGTCATTCAATAACTAATGCTTTACCTATGTTGCACGAGGACATCAGGCTAGGTACCATAGGGAAACAAGAATGACAGTCTGATGAACCAAGCTGATAGAGGGAACACTGTGCAGTATTATAGTTAGGTCTCATTCATTCAATAGAAATCTACTGAACACCCAATATGAGCAATGAGCTTTTGTCAAATGTCTTCTGCATCTATTGAAAGGATTATGTATTTTTGTTCTTTATTCTCTTAATGTGACATATTACATTGATTTTCAAATGTTATTTTCTTAAAATTTTATTTGTCAGAGACAGACATACAGTGCTTAAGCTGGGGGAGTGGCAGGCAGAGGGAGAAGCAGGCTCCCTGCTGAGCATGGAGCCCAATGCAGGACTTGATCTGAGGACACAGGGATCATGACCTGAGCCAAAGGCAGACGCTTAACCCACTGAGCCACCCAGGTGTCCCAGATTTTCAGTTGTTAAAACAACTCTGCATTCCTGGAAATTTCCCTTGGTCATACTGCATTATCCTTTTTATATGTTGCTAAATTCAGTTTGCTAGTTAAGGATTTTTGCACCAATATTCACAAGGGACACCAGTCTTTCTTTTCTTGTGATATATTTGTCTGGTTTTTGGTATCAGGGCAATTCTGGCCTCATAAAATGAGTTGGGAAGAGTTCTCTTCTATTTTTGGAAAAGTTTTGTGAAGGATTAGTATTAATTCTTTAAATGTCTGGTAGAATTTACCAGTGAAACCATCTGGGCTCAGTCTTTTCTTTGTCGGCAGCATTCGATTACTAACCCAATCTCTTGTTACAGTTTTAGTGCAAGAGACTTGTTTTGATTTTAATGGAATTCATATTACTGTAGACTTCCAAATGTCACATTGGTAGTTTATAATGGATATGTCTCATTGCAGTAATCCAGTATCTATTTGATTTGGCACCCTGTCCCCAGATCCAGAGAGTACTCTTCCTGCATATTTCCATTGCCTAATACCTTTGAGAAAACTCTGTGATGTTGAGCACTTCCAACAAAGCATTCCAAGAGTGACACATAAACAGACAATAAACGTAACCTTACAGTGATGGAATTTCAAAGCAGACAGTGCGACTCTAGTCTGCCACCACACTGTCATCACACAAAAGTACAGACAAGAGAATGCCAGCAGCCTATAAACTCACGTGGGCAAACAACCCCAGCACCCAGATCAGTGATATAAGGTGCCGCTGCAGTTTAGTTCAGACCCTGCGGCAGTCGCTAGGGAGGATAATAAGCCCCTGCTTCTCTCACCAGCCCCACCTGGTGGTGTACTTGAGTAGTGTGCACCATGGAGTCCGAGAACCGGCTTTAAGTCTCTCTCTGCTCCAGCTCTACTAGCCAGATGAGCCTGAGTCCATTAGGTAAACGATCTAAACCACAGTTTCCCATGCAGTGATAATATATATTGTATAATATTATTGTAAAAATTAAATAAAATTATGCATATAAAGGGCCTAGCACAGCACCTGGTATGTAAATCTATGCTGTAGTGTATAGTGTTAGTCATGCTTATTTATCCAAATGGGATTATTGCCTAGTCGAAAACAAAAACAAAAACAAAAACAAAACACTAAATTCCCAAATGGATTTTCTCAGCCAAATTTGGTTAAAACTAGATCAGGGACGCCTGGGTGGCTCAGTTGGTTAAGCGACTGCCTTCGGCTCAAGTCATGATCCCGGAGACCCGGGATCGAGTCCCACATTGGGCTCCCTGTTCAGCGGGAAGCCTGCTTCTCCCTCTTTCCCTCCCCCTGCTTGTGTTCCCTCTCTCACTGTGTTTCTCACTGTCAAATAAATAAAATCTTTTAAAAAAAAAGATTTAAAACTAGATCAATACCTGATACAGAGCCTATAGGGAGTACAGTTAATTGTGGGGCAACATAGTGTGGCACTTCTAAATCTGATTTTGTAAAAGTTTAATAAGACAGCCTTTCTACACATATTTTTATCATATCAGGTAATTATTTTCTCTGCAGTTCTCAAACAGAAATTTATGTATGGAAACCCCTACATCTGGGGGACACAGTAATAGAAAGGTATTGAAAATGCTTCCTCGGTTGTCACAAGAGGAAGACTAAAAATTTTTTCATTACCCTTTTATATTTATATTATATAGGTGAGCATACATAACAGCTCACCTTGTTACATACCCACATTCCAGCATTAACCATCTGATTTTGTCATTCAAAATGTGTGCACAAAACTTTTCTACCTTTAATAAACTTCTTAAAGTAAATTTTTGTAATCTTGATTCAAGTCCACAAATGTTGAAACCCCCCTTAAGATAAATACCTTATTCATGTTGAGTAAAGGGAACATCTCTTGAATTTTTTCAGGCCCAATAATATACTGTTCTGTTGCATGCCAGCCAGTCCGAGTCATCTGATACTTAAACTCATCGACCCTTACAGGAGTCGTGGCAATTCTGATACTACCTGGCTGATGGAATCCCACCACCTGTGACAATCATGCCAATAGAAACATAGAAGTAAATCATTATTTGGCATTCAAACATGGTCCTTTTTCAGCACAATGAAAATGCAAGTATAGAAAAAAGAGTGCAAGAGATAGCTATATAAAATCTTTGCCTCTTACAAAGCCATTCACACAGCAACTACTTACTCACTGGCCCCTCCACAGTGTCCAACACTATGGTGAGTCCCAGAGATGCCGTTGTGAGCAAGAAGCAAAGAGCCTGCCCATACGGCACTTAAAGTCACGGATGAAGGTAGACAGCTGAAAGCATAAGTACAATCACATGGGATAGTGTTCGTGTAAGAGGAAAAGAAAACCATGTGAAGAAGAGAAAGACAAAGGATTTGAGGAAAGACTGTAAAGAATCAGAATGTTGCAGTGACAAGCTGAAGCATGAATGGAAATATACATTTATGTGACATTTATTGAAGTCCTTCAGTTGGCCAAGCACTCAGCTGGGCACTGGGTCACAGAGATAAAAGGTAGATTCCTTGCCCTCAAGTTTCTCATAGTCCCTAGGAAGACCAACCATTAAAGCAACTACCACGACAGAGAGAGAGAGAGATAGAGTTGTGATTTGTGTTATAAGAACATTATATGTTAGGGCGCCTGGGGGGCTCAGTTGGTTCAGTGTCTGCCTTCAGCTCAGGTCATAATCCCATGGTCCTAGGATTGAGCCCCACATGGGGTTCTCCGCTCACCTGAGAGCCTGCTTCTCCCTCTCCTTCTGCCTGCTGCTTCCCCTGCTTGTGAGCTCACTCTCTCTCTCTGTCAAATAAATACAATCTTAAAAAACAAAAACAACAACAACTAATGTTATCTGTTGTTAGAACCAAGAGATGCGCCTCAGCCGGCCTGACTGGTGGGTGGAAAAAGTCAAGGACAGCTTCTCAAAGGGGATGACCTTGGGGAAGGATGGAGGGTGAATACTGAGATGGGGTCCCAGAAGATGTTGTTTCAGGCAGAGAGCCCAGCATATTCCAGAAATATATGTAATTAAGAATAGCTGAAGCATATAAGCATAGCAAAGAGGGGCAAGAGAAAATCAGGGCTCAACTGATGAAGACTCTCCTCCTTTGGCCTTTGGCCTACAATGTGTGGGGAGCTATCTGATAGTTTCAAGCAAGGAAAACAGCATGAAAATTTTCAGTAAACTTCCATCTTGGCCTACAGACAGTTTTTGCCTGCCACTTAAAGAGCACTAATAAGTATGAGAAGAGATAAAAATAAAAGTGAGGAGCTTTTAGTGAAGTACTTTCCAAAACTGTGACAGTCTGGCAGGCATTGCCTTCAGATCCTTTGTAATCCAGTTGCTAAAAGGCTCTGATTTCTGAGTTTCTAGATATAGTAACTGACTAAAGATATTTTTGAAAGCTGCTTGTATCCTTTCCTCATTTAAAAAAATCAAGAAAAATGGTTAGCTACATGGGCAATATACTTCAGAAAATTAAATGGACAGTAAAGCAAACTTGGGATTCTTACCTTAAACACTCATCAGATTTCTCTACCACATGAAAACATTTCACATGCCATTAATGTCAGTACATACAGCTTTAATGATGATATGTCAAAATTCTTCAGAAATCCTACATATTTCTGAGAAATCGACCTAAAAGACAATTTCAAGTTAAAGGCATTTACCTGTCCAGTTTCTTCTTCCAATTTCTCATAAAGTTTGATGCTAGCATAATGTATCTTCTTCAAGTTTATCCCAGGATGAAAGTAAGTTGTCAAACCTGCCTTAAAAGTGGGAAGGAAAGAAAATACTAAATAAAAAATGATAATAATAACATTCTCTAAAATGTTTTCTTGAGTAGAGTTGACCTGCAGTGTAACATTAGCTTCAGGTGTACCACATAGGGACTCAACAACTTTATATTATGTTATGCTCATCACAAATATATCTACTGTCTGTCACCATTAAACACTATATTCCCTATGCTGTACCTTTTATCCTCATCTCTTATTCCATAGTCTGGAAGCTTGTATCTCTCGCTCTCTTTCACCCCTTTCGACTATCTCCCCCATCCACTCCCCTCCTCCCTGGCAACCATCCCTTTGTTCTGTGTATTTATGAATCTGTTTCCTCTTTTTTTTGTTTATTCATTTGTTTTTTTTCTAGATTCCACATGTAAGTGAAGCCATATGTTATCTCTCTGTCTCCATCTGGCTTACTTCACTTAATCTAATACTTTCCAGGTCTATTCGTGTTGTCACAAATGGCAAGATCTCATCCTTTTTTGTGGCTGCTTGTTATTCCATTGTATGAACATACTACTCTTCTTTATCCTTTTATCTGGGTTGATTCCACATCTTGGCTATTGCAAATAATGCACAATAAACACAGGGGTGCATATATCTTTCCAAGTTAGTAGGTTTTTTTCCCCTTTGGATAACAATTCCAGGAGTGGGATTATTAGATTATATAATATTTCCATGTTTAATATTTTGAGGACCCTCCATACTATTTTTTATGGTGGCTGCACCAATTTACATTCCTTCCATCAGTGCACAAGGGTTCCTTTTTACCCACATGCTCGCTAACAACATTCTCTGTTTTTGTTCTTGTTTTGTTTTTTAAAGATTTTATTTATTTATTTGACAAAGAAACACAGCTAGAGAGGGAACACGAGCAGGGGAGCAGGGAGAGTGAGAGAGGGAGAAGCAGGCTTCCCGGTAAGCAGGGAGCCCAATGCGGGGCTCGATCCTGGGACTCTGGAATCCTGACCTGAGCCAAAGGCAGACACTTAATGACTGAGCCAGCCAGGTGCCCCATCATTCTCTAAGCTTTAGTAGTTTATCTGTTAAGCAGAAATTTATTACTGGCAAGAAACGGAGAAGCACCAGCCATTCTTTTGGGATGAGAACACATTAGCTCCAGTTTGAGCACAGCTGGGAATAAGACTCATGGCAGAGTTATAAGAAGCAATTTGAACCATGTAGGTAATGTGAAGTCAGGCAATGAACATATACTTTAAGTCCCTAAACGTTATTAAGGAAAGAGTGTTTGTAGGTACATAAATGGGTGTGATTTAGATGAGAAGTTTAGGAATGTGTGCTGTTAGAAAGAATATGGGGGTCGGGATGGCATATAACATGGACCCAAACTAACAAATCATGTGTCCCCGCGGGAGAAGGAGCACGGACTAGCAAAATTTTCCTTGACCCAATCCCCACCACTCTCTTTCCTGAAATTTCCAAAATTTTAGAACTGGAAAATTCCTGAGAATTAGAGCCTGGCTAATTGGTGAACAGACATTTGTTGAAGCTTAACCTGTCTGATGAACACATAGATTATACCCCACAAGTATTTGCTGAAAAAACACTTATTAATTACTCTCACCAAAAATATCTACATAGTAGCATGCCAAAACTCCATTTATTAACTAGCAGATGCAACATAGTATCCGAAAAAAGAATTCTAAGCAATTAGAATTGAAGCAGCTTCTCTAAATCAAGTATCTGGGGCCCCATTTTGTAGCTAATTTATCCGGGAAAGCTCATCAGAACACAATCTGTTCAAAATAAAATCTGTTTGGGAGGATTTATAAGGTTCTACTATGATAGTGGTAGATATTTGGTTCTCCGGAACTCAAAACACCCCCATTTAAAGGTCATCAATCATCCTTTATGGACCAGAACTCTAGGGTTTCCATCAAGTACTTGCTCAAGCATTTGGACACAGGCACAGCCTTTTTTGTTGTTGTTGTTTAGAAAAACCCTGGCAGGGCTTAGAGGGGAGTGTAAGTCAGGCCCTTTCACTTTCAAATATCCCACTCTTATTTACAAGCTTAGTATCTAGTGCGCATATGAGCTTTTCTAGATCAAAAATGGAGAATCCCTAGCCTTCATGGCATGTCTTCCCTATATCTACTGTCAGTTGAAAAAAAAAATGATACTCACAAGCCCTGGTGTAGAGTTCAATTCATCATTTATTCAAGATCCTCTGAGCTTAATTAACTGGGATAAACCAGACCACCAGAAAATTGTATAACTACACCATATCAATCCTCTCCCCCTCCCACAAAGCTATTTTCACAGAATTATTAATTAATAATCATTCACCTGAAAAAAGTCACCAGGGTTCTCTTTGTAAAATTGTTATTTAAGACATTTAACCCAAAGAACTTTATGTAGGGAACACTGTGTTTCTGTTATGGGCTTCAGCAAGAATATATTAAATGGGAATTTTGAAGAAGAAAACTTTTTTTGTTTGTTTTTAAGATTTTATTTATTTATTTGAGAGAAAGAGAGCACAAGTTAGGGAGGGGCAGAGGCAGAGGGAGAAGCAGGCTCTGTGCTGAGCCGGGAGCCATGCAGGACTGGATCCTAGGACCCTGAGATCTTAACCTGAGCTGAAGGCAGAAACTTTAACCCACTGAGCCACCGAGCACCCAGGAAAGAAAATTATTAAAGTTAGAAGAGAAGATAGAAGAATGAAGAGGAAACAGAGATACAAATAATCATTAAGAACTGTAAGTCTTTGAATAAAATTAGAATTGTGAATTCTTGTTGATTAAACAAATTAAAAAATACACAAACAGGGAGAAGAAAAAGCTCTTCTTTTCAATAGGCTAACAATGAGTGAATAGGAAAGGAAGGATGACATTTGAGAAATCATTTGTCACTAAAGCTAGTGATGCTCTATCTCTTTAATAAGCTGCCTTCTCTTTCATGAGCCTCTACAACCTCAAAAAGCCCAGTGTAAAAGTCATTACATAACCCAGGCGTTCCACATACTCACATCCAATAAAAAAGTTTAAGCACATCCACTAAAATACTGGATTTCTTTGTTCTCACATGACATATGAACACGTATTACTATTTGTTTTTTTAAAGATTTTGTTTATTTATTTGATAGGGAGAGAGAGAAATAGCGTACAAGCAGGGGAAGCAGGGGAAGCAGGCTCCCTGTGCAGGGAGCCCAGTGCGGGGCTTGATCCCAAGACCTAGGATCATGACCTGAGCAGAAGGCAGACGTTTAACTGACAGAGCCACCCAAGCGCCCCTGAATATGTATTACTATTTGTAACTGAGATCATAAAATTGATACAAAACACTTTGAAATGAATTAAATATTTTAAATAATTTTTATTTTGTTTATTGTGTAGAATAGCTTATGAATTTTTAAAATTTACTTATGTGAATTTTAAAATTTACTTATGTGAAAGAGAATTATATTATAATGACATATTATATGATTATATAGGATTAAAATTAAATATATAATATATACACTTATATATCATATATAAAGTTTATTATATAGAGTAGTCTGAATAGTCAACTGATTCATTAAAATTTTAGCAAAGCTATGTGAGTAATGTGCTTTATTATTAAACTATCTATAGGATTAGCCTTGGTAAAACAGCAACTTGAAGGCCTAATCCCAGGTTTCTTTTCTTTTGTGACTGGTCTGAATGGCAATGCTAGCTGAAGAAGCTGGCTGTCAACCATACAAAGGGCTGAGTGGGAGAAGGGCACTTCTTGGCTGTCTCTGCATATCCCCACCTCCTCCCACCTGATCATCACCTACACAAACATTTCTGTTGAAACTTGGCTATTCATCTTTCACGTACTCTTGTCCAGCAGTTGTTGTTATGAGCTAACTGGAAGTCACTGCATTTTAATATTTTAAATAAATGGATACAAGTCCCATTGAACTGAAACTCATCATTTGGAAAAATCCCAGATGTGTTAAAAAATTTATCATATATATATATACTCATATATATATATATATATATATATATATATATATAGGAGTTTTTCTAGATGGTACATATCATTTTGGCCAGAAAAATCTAATAATGATGTCAACTTTTCCAAACATCCCTTTCAAAATGCTCTCTTCCCAATAGGACTGTTTTACAGAAAGCAGTTATATCTCACTTACAATATCATCTTTACTTTGAAAGCACAGATTGCATTTTTTTTTCATGTGTATCTGCTATGTGGGATGACTGGCAGCCATTTGCATCACTACAAAGGTCCCTAAATTTTGGACACTTGTCTTTTGGTAAGAGAAAAGTTTTGTTTCACAACTATTTAAATTATTGTATGAGATGTGGTACAACACTTTCAAATTCATTCTCTCTCCCTTTCATCACAAATTGTATTATTTAAAGCCTGTTTCTATGGAATTCATCATAACAATAATACTCTATAGCACGTGATCTGCATTATGTCATGGCAGACTAAAGAAAAAGAAAGTCCAGGGCTGCTTCCTTTGTGGTGTGCCAACCTTTCTTTTAGTGAACCTTAGAATCATACCCAGTATGTTCATCGCATCACAAGTGAAGGCTATTTACAAAGACCAGTAAAGCTTAATTTCTTTGTTACATTTTTAAATGAAAATGAATAGAAAGTTCTAATATTGTCTTCCTACACCCCAAATGGATCATTGTGCATCTTTAGATCTTTAGTCCTCAGTTCTCCAGAACATTCACTTTGGCACCATCCTCAGGGGCTTCCTCTCCCAGGGGGCCCCATGCTCTAAAGCTGCTTCTCGCTCCATTGGTTCCCCTCTCCCTCCAACCTACATGAAATGTTCTAAATTGGTAGTTGTGGCACCTGCTAACAAAGCAGTCTTGTTAAAATACAGCAAAGCCTCAGGATTTGGGGATTTGTGACTCCATTTTTAATATTCATTTTGCAAGCTGTGTCTTCCTTCTTAAGTGTTTCATTCCTGTACTCTACAGATACATTTAACCTTAGCACATGTCATACTTCAGTGAAACTGCCTGGATTTTTGTAATCTGCCCCTTTAGCTGGCTGCTCAGCCCTTCACATTCTCAAATCTGCTCCAGATACTTCTCCACATTAAAAATACCAAATATGTGGAACTTCTTCATGTTGTTTTTTCCTTTATTCCCAAGGGGTCAAATAAATCTGGCTCCTGAGGCCTGAGTCTAACTTGAGCTCACACTGCCTGGGTCTCTTTTTGTAAACTGTACAGCATAATGCCTTGTGCACAAAGCAGAACATGCCTTTCCCACTCACTCTGGTACCTCTCTGGTTAAGGGGAAATTATTTTGCATGGTTAACATTTAACAAGAAGCTATCATCTTAAGAACTTGGCCCACTTTTCTCGAAAAAAACTTAGGTTAAGAGTATGTTGTTTTTTGTGTTTTCATTCATGGGATGTCTAAGAAGTAATAACGCAGGGAATCCAGTAATCTATTCTAGAATGTAGGCCACATCAAATCAATCAAATATAAATGAGCAAATCTGTAATTAAGATACTGAAACACATGCCCTCCTTAACCACCCCGAAGTATTAAAAGGGTGTAGGCCTCTGTTTCTCAGGATATCTCCACTTTCCTAAATTTCCCCCTGCTTATATGCCCTTACCTAGACAGCCTCACCACTTCTTCCTGGTCTCTGCTGAGGCATCACCTCCTCAAAGTATCCTCCTGACTCCTCCATCCGATTGTTCTTCATCCCCTTACTCCACCTTACTCTTCTTCATGGCAACGATTACTCTCAAGCATTGCTTGTGTGTTCTTTGTCTACTGCACCAGAATGTGGCTCTGTGGGGGCAGGCGTTAGTTTTTCCCTGTTGTGTCCCCATCTCTTAGAACAGGACTGGTCTGACCCAATAAAGGCTCTCAGTGACTACGGTTGAAAGGGTGAGCGAATGTCCACTACGGAGAAGTTACAGGAGAAATGCACGCTTCCTTCTGCATGATAACATGAAGCCCACCTCGAAAGTCTAGTTCAGAGAAGGGAGAAAAGCCAGGAGTGTTGGCGGCTTCCCACAACCGAGGAAACAAGAGCCAGTGTGCCTGCAAAAGGTCTGAAAGGACACTGAGGGAGGACCAGGAGCCTGCACCACCTGCTCAGACTGAGGGATAGGGGATTGGAAGGAAAGGAGACAGGGGAGAGGAGCTGAGCTTGGTGTGACTTTTCTGGAAGCTCCCATCCAGTTAGTAGGTGTGGCTGACTATGAAACCACTGGGACCCTGGGCCCAACTGGAACTAAATCTGGGCTATGCTCTCCTCCAACCTCAACAGAAGACTGGCAGCCCTTTCAGTACTTGACACGCCAGAAACCTAGAACGGGTCAGAGATTCAAAAGTTCCCTCATGTCTTAGCAGAGGAAAACTAGGGACAGAAAAGGTAACTTGGCTATGGCTAACACTGCCCAACTCTTTCTCCAAAAGAAATTTGTACTGACAGTCACAAAATCTTCCTCCCTCATCCTCAGTTGACTTCAGAAGTCATTGGGAGGCCTACTGGTATGAGAGCAGTACCAATCACTTCCTTTATCTGAGCAACTTTCCATTTCAGCCCAGTTATTGGGTAGCACGGGAACAATTATGCATATCACTAAATATGTCTGATTGCCTTGGCTATGTGTCTTTTTAGTACAACGCTTTTGAAAGCAGTATTGCATGTTCCCAGCCCTCCTAGTTCTCAGTTTCATGAAGCCAAGCTGCCGACTCACAGTGTGGAATTAAAATCATACATAAAAACAAAAGGACCTCAAAACCCAGGTGAGGGGAGTTTAGGGCTATGTTTGAGACAGGCAGCCGGGATCCTTCCACACAAAAAGCTAACATTTGCTAAACATTTACCATGTGTTTAATTGTTTAATAACTTTACACATATTAACTCAACCTTCATCACAACCCTACTGGGTAGGTGCCAATGATAGCCCCTTTCTGCAAGCGTAAGTAACTGGCCCTGCGGCCGTGGGGTAGAAAATGGCAGAGCCACAGCTGAATCTGGAAGCCACAGGTCCAAGATAAAGACATTAAAAATGTTGATCATGCCCCGAAAGTACACCAACTAAACTGTAATTGCACCTTCCAACACTACTGAAAGGAAATACACTCTAAAGAGCTCGAAGTGGGGAGCTGTAAGGCGAAGAACAGTGATGGCCCTGGTTCCCCTTTCAGTGCATGGGACAGTTTCCAGGTGCTTTTCTTACTGCGTGCCAGGTAGATCCAGCCGTGAGCTCGGACTTTTCCAGGAGGACCACATCTTTCATCCCGGCTTTGGCGAGGTGATAAGCCAGACTCACACCAACACAGCCTCCTCCAATGATCACAGTTTCTGCTCTGTCTTTCCATCTTGTTTCTGCAGATAAGGGTGCGTTTTCCTCTCTGGAAGACAATTTTTTTTTTTTTTAAAATAGTAGTTTTACTAGGCTGTTGTAGCTATAGTTTTTCTGACTCATGTGTTTCTCCTGGCTTTTCTATTATCTTAACAGTGCTTGGGAGTTTAGCATAGTGCTACTCTCATCATTTGGGACATCTAAACCCTGATTGATGCAACCTGGTTTGGGGAGGGAAGAGGAGAGCTCTGTGTGAGCCCCATTCTATATAATTCTGGTCGATTGAAGCTAATAGAACTAAAGAACTGAATGTGGCTTTTTTTTTAATTTCCTAAGGATCTGGAGAATAATTTTTCTTAGTCTACTTATAATCATTTTATTCCATGAAAACCCTTAATCAACGTGAAGTTTAGCTCCTATAAACCTTGGATCTCCTTGTCCATCCACTGTGTTCCAGGTTGAAGAGAGCCAAATGCAGTAAACTGTACTTCCTCCCTTAACCTCGTCACTGCTTACGTTCGTCTCTCATTTTATAATTACTGCTCAGTGGTTTAACATATTTAGTTGCATGACTTTCTTCCTAGCTGATTGTGTACTTCTCCAGGACACACTGAAAAGCAGCGTGTAATTAAGGCGAAGAGGGACACATATACACCCCTATTTGCTTACACACAGACAATATGGGGGGGAGAATTCAGAGGGCACTGTTAACAGCTGACTGGGGGGGAAAGATGGGGGTAGGAGTGGCTTCACACTGGGAACCCTTTGATACTATTTCACTTTCTATGTGCGTGCATGTAAAAGAAAACCTACAGAAATCTAGAAGAAATCCAAATGCCCATTTCACGGAGGCCAAAGCGCCCCTGACCCTGACCCAGCACACACGGCCTCAGGCCCTGGCTCCCGCCCCTGCGGCCGCTCAGCCGCGGGTCTCCGCGCGGGCCGGGCCCCCACTCACCCTTGGAGGCCGCAGGCTGAGCGCCCGCGGTTCGGCAGCAGGAGGCCCCGCAGCCGCTGTGCTGCCGAACGGAGCATGGCCAGGCGGGGGAGGCCGAGGCCGAGCGCGCGCGCACCTGTTCCCAGGCCAGCCGATACCCTGGGGCGGCCGGGCTGGCGGTTCCGCTGCGGGGGAGGGGGGACCCTCCCCCGGGCGAGGGGCGGGCTCGAGGGCTGACGCGCACTCCTGACCCAGCGCCCACAGAGTTGCGGCGGGATGGCACCGGCCGGAGGCCCCGGGGCCAAAAAGGTGAGTTTCCTGGCGTCCGCGAGGTATTCAGCCCGGCTGGGTGCGGCGCTCCTGTAGTCTGAAGTTCAAATCCCACCTCAGCCCTCAGCCATGCACCTGGATGGCTCTGCGCCTCGGTTTCCGCGGTCGCCAGTTGCTGGGATGACAATACCCCCTTGGCCACAGGATTAGATAACAACTTCGGACAACATTTATGGAGCCCTGTCCCGGTGCCCCGCGCTGCGCAGACTGCTTTACGCAAATTATCTCGTTTTCATGATTATTCCCATTTTTCAGGTGAGGAAACTGAGGCCCAGAGTCAGGCAACTAGCTCAAGGACCATTCTAGTTCAGGATGAAGTGGGGATTTGAAGTCTAGCTTCGGATTCAGGGCCCATGATCACTTTTTCAACCCTCAGGCCAACGAACACCGTCAAGTCTTAGGCTCAGCTGGCCCCAGAGCTCAGTTCCCTCCTGTTTTGGGAAGAGTGTCAGCCTGGCCCTGCAAGCGGTAGGCTGACCTGAAAGGAGTCTGGGGTGCAGATCCTCCTATACCCAAGGCTTCGGAGAAGCGCTGCATAGGAGGGTGTGCAGATAGGGGGGTGCGCAGGGTGGGGTGCAGGGGCTCGGCCCCCTCTCATCAGTTACACAGATCTTCCTGGCCCGTTCTCTAGACTTGGTTCCCCATCTACTCACCAACTGTGGGCCTTGTCCCCACCCTACCCTCCACCTCAGGGGAGGGAAGAGGAGAGGTGTGAGCCCCATTCTATATAATTCTGGCCTGCTTCTCCGCTGGGTGTATGCTTGGTGAGGAGAAAGGGTGACAAAACAAAATGAGGAAAGGCATGAACTTGACCGCAGGAAAGCTCCAGGATCCCCCAAAGCAACCCACCTGTGCCCTGAAATTCGGTGAGGGTGGGGAAGAGAGAAGCTATATAGGTGTGGAAATGTGAGCCACTAATCTATTTATATTAAAAAGTAAGGAATAACCAAGATGCCCAACGATGGTGGGCTCCCTAAAGGTGCACCCACTTAATAAGTTATTAGGCAGACGATTAAGAAGCTAAGTATGGGAACAAGCAAACTGTTTTGGCAATGTTACCTTACAAAAGGAGTTATACTTTGTCATGGACTGATCGCAACTAGGTAAAAACATTTATATATGCAGTGTAAGGAAGGAGATAATAATGGTAATAATTACATAAGATGTGCAATATGGGTTTAACAATTAATAAAAAAAACTTTGGATATGTTTTTCTGATTATGAAAGTAAAATATGGGCATTGAAGAAAATGAGCTTAATAAAAAGATAAAGACATTGTGCTGATTTCTTCCTCTAAATTTTCTGTAATACTCTGCACACTTTTAGCTCATTTTTTTAAAAGATTTTATTTATTTATTTGACAGAGAGAGAGATCACAGAGAGGCAGTCAGAGAGAGAGGAGGAAGCAGGCTCCCTGCTACGCAGAGAGCCTGATGTGGGCCTTGATCCCAGGACCCCGAGATCATGACCTGAGCCGAAGGCAGAGGCTTAACCCACTGAGCCACCCAGGTGCCCCCTTTAGTTCATTTTTTTAAAAAAAGGTTGTTAAAATATGCTATCCCTGTCCAATTTCTTCCAGCCTCTCCTCTTGTAACACTAAGATTATCAAAGATAACCCATGCTGTGTACTTGAGAGTTAAAATGTTAGTGGGAAGCAGCTAATCTCACCTGTCCTGTCAGCTAACAGGTCCATTTTAAGAATTCGTTGACTTGCCACAGGCGACACCTCCAGCCTCATTAATCCACAAGAGCAGTCCTGGTGGCAGGTTTAGCAGAATGGATGTCTGGCAGCCTCCAGCCGGAGGGTGAAGTTGGTCTGCGCCTCTGTGTATGAACAGAGGCGCCCAGAAGCCAGACCTTCAATCCAGAAGTCTAGAGACTGAGATCTGCAAAAAGAAAGCATGACTATCAGCTCTGAGGCAGATTCACTGCCAAACTGAAAAGGAGAATGGAATGAACATATAAACGTGCTGTAAATTAACTTATAATGATCTGTATTTTCCACAGTCCTCTGTCATACTAGCACTGTCTTTAGATCGTCCTAGTGTAGTAATCAATTAAGGTGGTAAACACAGCAGTGAAGGAGGAACTTACAGATGCTCTGAATTCAAATCTTGATGTAGTTATTTTGCTAATGGCTATTTAGAAGACTGGCAAAATTTAAAATTTTGGACAAACATCTGGGTAACAGATCAAAATGTCTTAACTTGTTATCATGAAGATTCAATCAAAATAAGCCTATAATTTTCTTAAAACTCTAGCTAATTTTCTGTTCAAGAGTATCATTTTTTTCCCCCTCCTCAGGACCAACCTGCAGCATTTATGAGACAAGAGACATTTTCAAAAGTGTTACCAGTCTGCTAACTCTTGGCATCATTTATGGAGGGCCTACTCTTCATTAGCTGCTGTATGAGGTGGTAGGAAGAGAGACAAACGAGATTTGTCATCTGAGCCCCAAGCATTTTAAAGCCAAACAGAGGAGACAGGAAGGAAATGAGATACAGCAGTACAGGTGATGGTGCAGGAATGGACGGTGTTCGGCCTTAGGCAGAACACAAAGGAGGAGGCGATCCCAAATAAGAGTAGGTCAGGCAAGGCTTTGCTCTGCGGCAATGGAAGATACGCCAAGAGTAGGCTGGAGTGAACTGGAGGCCACTTCAACAATGCAGGGGCAGCGAGGAAGGGAGGGGGCTTCATTTCTAAGAAGTGTTAAATAGATATACTTCGGACAGATTGGATGTTGGAGGCGAGATACTATCCTGTAACACCCAGATTGTATGTCAGTGCTTTCCCCTCTAGACCTAAATTTGATTATTAACATGGTTAACTTAATTGAAGTGTTAGATTTTCAAGACAACATTTTATGCAAATGACTCTGCCTCTGATTCTCTCTTCTATAGTCCTCGGCAGCATTTATCACATGTGTTGTGAGGACTTCTTGACCCACTGACCTTCCCCAAGCTGTCCAGACTTTGGGTTTCCTGAGGGCAGAGACCTCATCTTATTCCACTGTTTGTCCCTCTTGCCTGGAACTGTACCTGGCAGGTGGAAAGGTCTTGGGAGAATTTAAAATTGAAATCCTTTTTATGTTTCAAAAGTACAGAGTTAAAAGGGCAAATTGCATTATATGGAGGGAATAGAGAAAAAGGTGAGAATCAAAATAAATATTAATATTTATTCCACATTCAGCTAAAATTCATTTTTAGGTATAAAGTACAGAAAAATATCCAGAATCGGGAGCCCTCTCTGTCAAACAGTGTCTTCTGGTAACACAACTAACACAGCTGGTCTCCATTCCACTTCTAAATTCCATTCTAAAGTGGAGATGTTGTGGATAAGCCTACAATTTCCAGTACAAATCCTTCTCATGTACCTTCTGGGACTGCAGATTGGTTAGAAGGAGCAAAAAAACGGTGTTTTTCTCCCGTACTCATGCACTGCTCTGTGTCCGACTCTAGACAGGGCTGACATGAACTAGCCTTGATTTTCAGTAAGCGGTTGTATCTTGGGGCGCCTGGGTGGCTCAGCCAGTTAAGAGTCTGCCTTCGGCTCAGGTCATGATCCCAGTGTTCTGGGATCGAGATCCACACTGGGCTCCCTACTTAGTGGGGAGCCTGCTGCTCCCACTACTTGTGCTCTCTTTCTCTCTCTCTGACAAATAAATAAATTTAAAATCTTCGATTTTTTTTTTTAAACCCTACCTTTAACTAAGGCAGTCTATACAAGAGGAATGGGGATGGCCATAGGAGTGTTTGCAGTTTTTTTATAGGATGGTCAGCAAAGCCCTCCCTGAAAAGATGACCCTTGACCAAAGTCCTGAAGGAAATGAGAGGATGGCCCATGCAGGTATCTGGGGGAGGCCCACGTTAGACAATGAAACTCTAAGCCCTGGGAGAACTGCTCTTGATACCTTTTATTCAAGAAGGGCTGGGCTGAATGGAGAAGTGGAACTAGAAAGAGGCTAGATTAGGAATTCAGAAGATCTGAAGTCTGCTTGTTTACATATTTAGCTCTGTGATCTTGGACAAGTCACTTAGCCTCTCTGAATGTCTGTTTCCTCATTTATAAAATGGGAATAAAAACCATCTGCTCTGCCTAGCTCACAGAGTTGTCCAGAGTACCAAATGAAAACATGTGGTGAACATGCTGGAAAACGTAGGGCATTGTTATGAAACCGTGTGTCCCTTAGGATTGTGTGTAGTGGTTACACAAAAAAAGAGGCTATTTTCTTCACCTAACATGAGGTCTTGCAATCCTTGGCTGCTGCAGCTAGCTGCTCAAAGTTGTCATTAAAACATGCACACATGCACGCACGCATGCACCCACACACCCTGCTGCTATTTACACCAGCTGTTAATCAGCTTCCAGTGGGATGGCTGAGAGATGACTGCTATACCTCCAGGACCTACGGTAACATTTCAGATAGGAAGGAGGAAAAAAAATGCCCAGATGGAAGGGAGTGCCCTTCTATATCAGGAACACAAAACTTTTCCAGAAATCTCTAACTGACTTCCACCTATGTCTCACTGGCCAGCACCGTGTCATATGACCACCCCAGAAGCAAGGCAGCCCAAGGATTTGTTTTAAGTTGGGGACATTGTCTTCCCAAACGAAATACATTAACAGAGAAGAGGAGAGAAAATACATATTAATTAGGCAACTGTCACTGTTGAAACATGTTGAAAACCAAACATGTTAAAAACCAAAATAGGGGTGCCTGGGTGGCTCAGTTGGTTAAGCGACTGCCTTTGGCTCAGGTCATGATCCCGGAGACCCGGGATCAAGTCCCACATTGGGCTCCCTGCTCGGCGGGAAGCCTGCTTCTCCCTCTCTCACTCCTCCTGCTTGTGTTCCCTCTCTCGCTGTATTTCTCTCTGTCAAATAAATAAAATCTTAAAAAAAAAAAAAGAAAACCAAAATAATTATTATAGAATCAGCACTTTCACTATAACTTGACTTAGATTAAATGTTATTTGAGAAAAAAATGTTCACAGCACTTTGCACAAAATACCTGGAGTGTCCAAGAAATATAATATACTCAATTCTTTTGAAATATTATTAGATGTTGAGGATTTTAACAGAACTGGAGCTTTAAGAACATAGTACCACTTTCCTAAAATTGGAAACTGCTCTTAGGGGGGAAAAAAAAAGGTATGTATCCTAAGTGACTTTTCTTTCTTCAGGGTATTTTGGAACGTCTGGATAGTGGAGAGGTTGTGGTTGGAGATGGCAGCTTTCTCATAACCCTGGAGAAGAGGGGCTACGTGAAGGCTGGGCTCTGGACTCCAGAAGCGGTAATAGACCATCCGGACGCAGGTCAGTGGAGGCATCTCAGAATGGTTAGTTTAGAGGGTGACAGTTTGCTTAAATCTCACTGAGAGAAGATAAATAAATAATTCTGAGTGTTGTCTTAGGACCGTTTCACTTGCCAGAGTTGCCAAGATGTAGAGACAGTGATAGTACATGGGCTGAAGCATATAGAAGCAAATGGCCTCTCCGTCCCCTCCGTCCTTCTACACACACACACACACACACACACACACACACACACACTTGCATCTTCAGGTATAGGGAGTGCTAAAATACACATCTTAATATTTGTTCCATGAATATCTACCCTGTGGATATTCAAGAGTTTCCTTAACAAAGTAAAACTGCTATTGCTTCACATTGATCCCTCTGGCTAATTCATAGCTTATACTATAACAGCGTGTTTGGTAAAGATGATTAACGGTAACCACCAGATTAACACAGCACAGAGAGTAGACATTTGGGTTTTGTTGGGGGAGAGGCATGTGAAGAAATCAACACAGCTTCACCTTATCCCCTGAGTTTTGTTTCTTTGGTGCTTAGCACCAAGTTTTCATCTGGCCTACAGACAACTTGTTCTAAATTTTAGAAGATCTTTCTGCTAAACCAGAAAGAAAGTGTTGAAATAGCAAAGGATAAGGACTGAGGTTGGGAAAAGATGAAGAGAGAGGAGGGAAGGATGTTCTGATAGTCCAATGGAAGTTCCCTGACTGCATCTCCCAGCTGCCTGTTGCTGAATCAGTTTGGTGGGGGCACCACCCCCACACTCCTTGTCCACTCTGAGAATTTCCTCATGTAAGGATTTCCTGACTGTAAGTAGACCTGCTACATCCTCCATAACACAAGCAAATGAATAAATCCTCTTTTATTAGGAATTTAGGAATAAATCCTTTTTTAATCCTCTTAAAAAAGGCCAAGGGGCAATTGGTCATCCAGAACTTCATGCCTGCCTATGACTGCACCAGACCATTGAGACCCATGGACAGGACAATAGGAAGCCACTCTAAACAGTCCCAATTTAGCATTGACTCTGCCAGGTCCTGTCTTTGAACTCCACTGACCTCAAGCTGCAATTTTTTATAAGAAATAGGTTTGAAAGAGACTGTGATTGGGTAATCTGCATTTGCTGCAAATGATAGCTCCTATGAATTTTATCTTTTTAATTTTAATTTTAAAAATTACTTTGTAGTTCGTCAACTTCACACTGAATTCTTGAGAGCAGGATCAAATGTCATGCAGACATTCACCTTTTCCGCCAGTGAGGACAATATGGAAAGCAAGGTAGGGGCACCTGGGTGGTTCAGTCATGAAGCATCCACCTTCAGCTCCGGTCATGGTTGGGATCGGGCTCTGTGCTTGGTGGGAAGCCTGCTTCTCCCTCTCTCATTCCCCCTGCTTGTGTTCCCTCTCTAGCTGTGTTTCTCTCTGTCAAATAAATAAATAAAATATTTTTTAAAAGAAAGAAAGAAAGAAAGAAAGAAAGAAAGAAAGAAGGAAAGAAGGAAGGAAGGAAAGAAAGAAAGAAAGAAAGAAAGAAAGAAAGAAAGAAAGAAAGAAAGGTAAACTCTCATTTTAGTGGGGATGAGGGATGGAGGGAAAGGCAGGGGGTGGTGTCAGAAATCATCTGTAATAAATATAACCTCTTGACGGGAAGGTATGGAATTGATCTGATATGTTACTATACTTTATTACAAACTCCACATAAAATGTCTATTAAGGAATTAATTATTATGTAAACAAATATATACTACATAAATTCATTTTCTGCATCTTTAGCTGGGATAGAGGGGAAGATAGGACTGGGAAGGAGTAGGCCATTGGAAGGACATGGTCATCCTGTGCTATTTTTTTGTAGAGAAAGAACACTTTATAGATGCCCTTTCCACCTTATTTTACCATCTTCTCTTCTAACTTGTCCATCTGGAGAGAGGGTGTCCTTGGGAGCATGGCACTGGCCTTGGAATGAGAATAATTGGGTTTGATGCCCAAGTCTGCCACCCGTTGGGTGTGTGACTTCATGCAAGATGCTTGGCTGCTCGGAGCACTGGTCTTCTCTGCAAAATGGAGATCACTTATGCTTCAGTGCATAGAGTTGTTGGGAAAAGTAGAGCAGGGGAAATTATGGAAGTACTGTGAGACACTGTGTACATGTAAAGTGTTCATACTTGTTAATGTTCATGCCCATTTATTCAGTCAACCAACCAACATTTATTGAGTACCTGTTATATTCCAATCTCCATACTCAAAACAAAAATGAAAGGAAGTCACAGAGCCTGTTCCGAAGTGGCTCATGGTCCAGTAAGGGATGCAAACACAAACATTTACCAAAATGCCATGTGGTGAGTACAATAGTGGAAATACAAGCTCACTGGTAGTAAAGCAGAAGGTCCCCAACTCTGCTGGTCTCCTCAAATTGCAGGGCTTTTTACATTTAATTTTATTTAGCTTCAATTAATTAACATAGAACGTATTATTAGTTTCACAGGTAGAGTTCAATGATTCATCAGTTGCATAAAACACCCAACGCTCATCCCATCACGTGCCCTCCTTAATGTCCATCACGCAGTTACCCCACCCTCCCTCAAACTGCAGTTTAAACCATGATTGGGACTCATCTGACTTGCTCATCGCCCCCTTTCTTATCTATTATATTTCACTGCAAAAATGCCAGGCTCACCACCCAAACTCTTGCTCTTTGACCTCAGTGGGAAGATGTGAACATGGCTGCCTGTGCCCTTGCCAGGGAAGTGGCTGACAAAGGTGATGCTTTGGTAGCAGGGGGGATCTGCCAGACTTTGCTGTACAGACACCACAAGGATGAAGACAGAGCTAAAAAACTTTTTGGACTCCAGTTAGAGGTTTTTACAAGGAAAAATGTGGACTTCTTGATTGCAGAGGTAAGCCTAGTATTTTAGGGAAAGGAGTCACTCTCTTCTGACAAATCCCACTACTTACTCTTCAGCTTTCACGAGGGTATTGGACTGCTTTGTGCCCTCATTTCCTCAGGGTACAGGGTCAAAGGTTTATGTACATGCACTGCTGTCAAGGCAAACATCCTCTCACTTACATGCTGGCTTTTAGTGAAGTTCAAGGGCACACCCAGGAGAGGCCCAACCGTAGCCGTGGTTTTCTTTGGAAGGTCGTAGCAGCCAACTCACAGGGGACCCTACAATGTTGGGTGAGAAGGGGACAGTGCTTCAGGGAGCAACCTCTCCTGCGGGAGGGGCAGGGCTGGAAGGAGCTGTGCGGGGCTGGAGACTGTGTGTAAGCAGAGCTTAGAAGGTAGGGGGCTGCTCAGGCTCATTAGACCGCTGCTAATAATACTCAGTATCAGTAAGTTTTCTTGCACTCCTCTGTCCCTGCTTTGCTCACTCCCATCCCTCTGCTTTCATTCAAGCTATAACATGTGGGTGATATAAAAGAATTAATATCTAATTAACATATCTACTATTAATAAAATATAACAGAATATAATATAAGAATTAGTCGTTGATTGAGCAGGGAGGCCCAAAGCATTCTCTTTCTTCTACTCCCCCAAATTAAAAAGCCCTCATTCCCCATCTCCTGTCTTTGCTACCACCTGGAGTCAAGCTCTCAGACCAAGTCTCTACCCACAACAAGGCCAATACGTCTCAGCTGCTGTTTCCCTTCAGATTCCCTCTGAATCTATTGAAAAGCTTGCTTCATCAACCTTCCCAAGGCTCAGGGCCACCCAAGCCTGGCAGATGCACTCGGCAACAATCATCTGCAGAGATGGGCACAAATCCCCCCCGATAGATTCTCCAGACGGATGGGAAAACAAGTTTGTTTCGTAAGAACCTCTCTGTGGACTCTCTCTGCCATTCCTCACACATCGCTTCTGCAGAATCTAAGTCAAGAAGGAAGAACACAGGGAGATTTTTTCTGGCCTTTCTTCACTTACTTAGCTCACCTTTTCAACTGAGGCCTTAAGGGGGTTCCTGGGAAGAACCCTGCAAATGACCTGGGTTTACCAAGCAAGGTGTCCTGCCTACCCTCGACAAAGAAGCTCAGTAGTTATTCCTGCCTGCTCTGTGCCACAGCGGTCTCATTGGAGGAAATCATTATATTCCTCCCTACTTCATGGAGCACTCATGAACATCTAACAAGCAGTGAATAGAAAATCACTTTGAAGTAGAAAGTATAATAAATTATTCATTATTTTTCAGAGATTACCCCAGCTCCATAAAAGATGAGTCTAAAATTTATTAGTAAGGGGCTCCTGGGTGGCTCAGTCGGTTAAGTGCCCCATTTAGTCTCTCTCTCTCTCTTTTTCTGTTGCCCTCTACCTCTCCTGCTACTCATGTGTACTCTCTCTCTCTCTCTCTCAAATAAATAAATCTTTAAAAAGATTTATTAGTAAAACTTTTATCCCTGGGGCGCCTAGGTGGCTCTGTTGGTTAAGCATCTGCCTTCGGCTCAGGTCGTGATCCCAGGATCCTGGGATCCAGTCTGGCATCCAGCTTCCTGTTCAGCCGGGAGCTCCCTCTCCCTCTGCTCCTCCCCCACCACTCATGTTCTCTCTTGCTCTCCTCTCTCTCTCTCAAACAAATAAATAAAAGATCTTAAAAACAAACTTTAGTTCATTCAAAATTATGATTTTAAATACTCATTTACATCAAAAACCTTTGTGTTGCTTTTGTTTCTGTTTTTTTTCTGTAACAGTTGACATCTTGCTGAATCGATCTCTGAATGAAAATCTACATGTCATTGTTAAAGGAATTAAAATGTTTACTCAGAAAAGTATTCTTTAGTTTCCTAAAGACCTGTTCCTTGGCAAGTTTTACCACATATACTTGGTCATTTTTATAACTATTTTGCAACATATTTATTCCACCTTTCAAAATCTGCTTCACATTGGACCAATAGAAAAAGTGAAATCTCTCTTAGTATTTTGAGCATGCCGAAGAAGCCGTATGGGCTGTGGAAGTTTTAAGAGAATCAGGCAAACCAGTGGCAGCTACCATGTGCATAGGCCCGGACGGAGACATGCGTGGTGTGACTCCTGGAGAATGTGCCGTCAAGCTGGTGAAGGCAGGTAAACGGCCCGTGATGTGGTCAGCAGTTTGGCTGTTGTTTAAGAAATTTAGCAAAGAGTGCTTAATCTTGTGAGAGCAGTTCAGAAGTAGAAGAAGTAACTGGCATTGGTCTCCCTCTTGGTAAAACGTGGGAGGTGGAGAAGGGTAACTAATCACAAAGGCAATTTCCAACTATTAAAGAATAAAATAAGCAAAATGTAAAAGTTCTTTATTCTTTGCCTAGGGGCAGCCATCGTGGGTGTGAACTGCCGCTTTGGGCCCAGCATCAGCCTGAAGACAATGAGGCTCATGAAGGAGGGGCTAAGGGCTGCAGGGCTGAAGGCTCACCTGATGGTGCAGGCCCTGGGCTTCCACACCCCTGACTGTGGCAAAGGCGGGTTTGCGGATCTCCCCGAATATCCCTTTGGTAAGCTCAGGGTGTAGGAACGGTCCTTGTGTTTTCTTGTCTTTTCTTTTTTTAAAGATTTTATTTATTTAGTTGAGAGAGAGAGAGACAGTGAAAGAGGGAACAAAAGCAGGGAGAGTGGGAGATGGAGAAGCAGCCTTGCACTGGGCAGGGAGCCCGATGCGAGGCTCCATCCCAGGACTATGGGATCAGGACGTGAGCCAAAGGCAGAGCTTAACACTTAAGGACTGAGCCCCAGGCACCCTGTCCTTGTGTTTTCTTAGGCTGATAATGTGGGAATGGCGATAATGAACAGCTATGGTATGGCCTTATGAAAAGAGACTGCATAAGACAAAAACAGCCAGTGTTAATGAAAAAAATGAGCGTAGTCTAAAGTTCATCATGTCTTAATTTTATTTTTTTTTAAGATTTTATTTATTATTTATTTATTCATCAGAGAGAAAGGGAGAGAGCACAAGCAGGGGGAATGGCAGGCAGAGGGAGAAGCAGGCTTCCTGCTGAGCAAGGAAGCCGATGTGGGACTGAATTCCAGGAGCCTGGGATTATGACCTGAGCTAAAGGCAGATGCTTAACGAACTGAGCCACCCAGGCATCCCAATCATGTTTTAATTTTAAAAGGTGGCCATCAGAGCACCTATGATTTGACTGTAGGGATAGTGACAGAAATGTTATGATTATTGTGTTGCAGGACTAGAGCCCAGAGTTGCAACCAGATGGGATATTCAAAAATATGCCAGAGAGGCCTACAATCTGGGGGTCAGGTACATTGGCGGGTGCTGTGGATTTGAGCCCTACCACATCAGGGCGATTGCAGAGGAGCTGGCCCCAGAGAGGGGATTTCTGCCCCCAGCTTCGGACAAACATGGCAGCTGGGGAAGCAGCCTTAAGATGCACACCAAGCCCTGGATTCGAGCCAGGTAGGAACTGTTTAATTAACTCACTATTTTTCTCTAATCTCATTCTATTTCTTATTAGAAACACTATGCATGCAATAAAAATTCAAAAACTGTAGAGTATATAAGATTAAAACTAAAAGTTGCCCTCTCCTGACACCAATCCGATTCCCAGAGGTAATGACCAGTTTGCCGCTTGTGTTTGGAAGTCTTATGGCTAATATCTGGTTTTATGCATTTTAAGCTATAATTACTGCTAACCCTTTACAAAGGCTGATGTGTTTATATCACATAATATTCCCCTTTTCTCCCTGTTCTACTTTTCCCAGTTTTGATGTATTACATTTTTATTTCTTGTTGGTTATCTTTATAAGTTTGAATTTTCTATTTAACTTCCCATTTCTTTATCCACTGATGTAAAACAGCATCTCTTACTTCCACTCTGTAAAATAAGAGTTAACTCTTTCTGCTCCCCTCTACTCTTCCTCCCTCATCTACCTCTTGGCTTCTTTAAGTTATACCATTTCTTTTACATCATCAAGGTTTAGAACCATTGCGTTCTGCTCTGTAGTTATAATTAAGTGTTTCAAGCTTTGTAGATTTATTTTAAAAATGTAAACCTGGGAAATAACATTTACAATATTATTATAATTGTCATATTAAGGATCAGAATGCAAGCAACTTTCTTTTTAAATATGCTTATTGGGTGAAGTCTATCCTCTCTCCCTATTTGAAAATACTGACATGCCCCAGGACCTCATTGGATCATCTTGAGCCACAGAAAGCTCCATTACCACTTTATTTAGCAAACAAAAGTGGTAATGGAGCTTTCTGTGGCTCAGTCAGTTAAATGTCCGATTCTTAATCTCAGCTCAGGTCTTGATCTCAGGGCTGTGAGTTCAAGCCCTGCATTGGGCTGTCCACACTGGACATGGAAACTGACTTAAAAAAAAAAAAAAGTTCAGTTTCATGTAAAATCAAAATTTGGAACACATGAAACTTATTTTCCCTGGCTTTCCAGCAGTTGCCTTCAAGAGCCAGGCAACTAGGGAAGGCCAGGCTGATCCTTCTCTTTCTCTGTCTCATGTTTCTGGTCCTCCCTTCGCATCTTGTTAAGCAGGATTTCTGACCTCTTCAGATTCAAAGGGAGAGAAGAGAGGATGGCAAGGGGAGCCAACTGCTTGTTCTTGGCTGGCAGTCTAACAGGAAGACCGTACTTTCTGGGCCTGGCAGATCTTCAACACTGCTGCCATGGTTCCTTACAGGCTTCCACTGGGAACTTTGGATCTGTACTTCTCATGCCACAGGCATCGCACTTTTCTCTGTCTGCTACTTCCCTTTCAGATCCTGGCTTCTTCAGCAGGTCACTCTAGATATCCCCTCTTTGGGGAGGGTGGGTCTAGTTGTCCTTCCTGGTGATTCCAAATGCCTCCAGATTTCAAACACATCTTTTTCTGAAAGGTGCTATGAAACCCAATGATTGCTTTTGATAGAAATGTGAGAAAGACATTAAGGGACATAGTTTTTCAGTCTATAGTTTGAAACTGAAGTTCTGTGCATATGTGGCAAATATATATATATATATACATATATATATATATATACACACACACACACACACAAATATACATAAAACATATCTTGTAAAATAGTGTTATACATTTTTCAATTAATTATTTTTTCAAACACAGGGCTAGAAGGGAGTACTGGGAAAATCTGCTGCCAGCTTCGGGCAGACCCTTCTGTCCTTCACTGTCACAGCCAGACGCCTAAGGAGTGGTGAGAGAACAGAAAGAAGTCTCCCTCAAGCCCCAACTGGAACTCTTGCTCACCTTTACCCTCAGCCCAGCCTGCTGTCTCCAGCTGAACAGTTCATGTGCTCCTGGACGTCAGGTCAACATACGCATCCTGCCTTCCCGCTGTGGACGAGGACCCAGCTGGGTCCTGCGGAAGATGCAAAGATGCTGAGAAAGGCCCCTGGTCCTCCAGTTACTTACTGTCCAGTAATGCCATGGTTCATTCCCTGGAAGGTCATGAAGAATAGCAAAACTTGTTTTTTAGGGTGAATTTGAGATGTTAAAACAACCAGAAGTCACTGAACACCAAATCTATTGATGAATTCCGGCAACTAAGCGAGGTGCTGGAGGAAGACGGAAGAGCAATGAGTCTGCTCTTCTTACATGATTTGTACAATGACTCCAAGGGCAATACCAAAGGAATAGGTACAAAAAATGTTTTGAGCAATGGCAGGGTTATTGAAATAGGTATATAACCTTCCAAAGTGATTACTTTTAAAGATGATTTTACTTAAAGTTATTAAGTCCTTAAAAAGAAAAAAAAAGGAGTGTTAGGTCCTAGGATTTTTTAATCGTGTCTTTATGAGGGGCGCCTGGGTGGCTCGGTCGATTAAACATCCAACTCTTGATTTCCGCTCAGGTCATGATCTCAAGGTTGTGAGATCGAGCCCTATGTCCAGCCCAGCATTAAGCCCTGAGTCGGCACTTGGCATGGAGCCTGCTTGACATTCTCTCTTTCCCTCTCCCTCTGCCCCTCCAATCTCAATAAAAAAATATACATTAAAAAAAAATGTGTCTTGGGGTACCTGGGTGGCTCAGTTGGTTAAGCAACTGCTTTCAGTTCAGGTCATGATCCTGCAGACCAGGGATCGAGCCCCATATTGGGCTCCCTGCTCGGCGGGAAGCCTGCTTCTCCCTCTCTCACTCCCCTCTCTCGCTTGTGTTCCTCTCTCGCTGTGTTTCTCTATGTCAAATAAATAAATAAAATCTTTTTAAAAAAATGTGTCTTTACAATCACAAATAGCTAAATTATAAGCTACTTATGGACAATGACAATGTGATGTTCTGATATTTTTCCTTAAAGTACTTAGTACTGTCCTGGGCCTAATAATAGACACTCTAGATGCTCAATGAAATATCTATTTTTGATTGTTAAAATAAGTAAGAATAGATCAACAGTTTTAGAAGACCTTTTTAAAAGTCAGAGTTCTAACCTATCTTGGTCTAATATTCTCTTGACTTATGTTTGTGTTATTTGCCATGTGCCAGTATCACTCTACTTTTTCCAAAATAATGTATCAACTTGTGACAATTTATAAAATTAGAGATGATTTACTGTTCTAGTGTTTGAATAGTTAAAGTATCATGAAAATTCTTTGAAAAATAATAGCAAACATTTATTACTTACTGTGTTCCAGGCTATTGCTTCTCTCTCATTCTTATACTATATCTATCCAACCATCCATCCATTCATCCATCCATCTATCTATTCATACTCATTTGTCCCTTACAGGGATTAAAATATGAGAGTGTTTTCAACACAGTAATTTAAATGTGAGGAGACTAAGGGTAAGTTGACTTGCCTAAGGACCACAGTTAGTACACGGCCAAGCTGGGATCTGAACCCACGTTCACAACCACTACACTGCATGACCTCTATCATGCACACAGGGGCTGCTTTTCTCAGACTCTATCCAAATTTTTTCTGTTGTGGACTTTCATGGATTTTTATCAGCTTTGCTTAATGTAAATCAGCCCCTCAATCCTTTTTCTGTGAAGTAGATAACCTGGAATTCATTAAATGTTGCCACTGTACCCATAATACAGAACCCCACCATGCAATTAAAGAGTAAATCAAAATCATTTGGTAAATCACCCCAAAGCCCTAGGGGGGGTGGTCCCTGAGGATGACTAATATGAATCACTAAGCCTGAATATCTTTGCCAGCTTCTGCAACCAGAGCCATCCAGCCTCTCTTTAGACTTTCCCAGTAGTGACTCACTACCTTGTAAGATCACATATTCGTTTTTAAGATACATTTCATTCTTTGAAAGTTATTACATATATTAACCAGAAATCTACTTATCAACTACTTTTGCCTGTTTGTCCACATATGAGTCTCTGCGCACCTAAAGAAAAATTTATGGTTTCTTCCATATGATAGCTCTTCAAAAATTTAAAGGTAAAGCTATACTTACTCTTCCTCATGTCCCTCAACCAAAGACATAGACTTTTTTTTTTTTAAAGATTTTATTTATTTGACAGAGAGAAACACAGCCAGAGAGGGAACACAAGCAGGGGGAGTGAGAGAGGGAGAAGCAGGCTTCCCGCCGAGCCTCAATCCCGGGTCTCCGGGATCATGACCTGAGCCGAAGGCAGTTGTTTAACCAACTGAGCCACCCAGGGGCCCCAAAGACATAGACTTTTAAGATGTGCCTTGCCATACTAGCACCATGAATTGGACAATTAGATTTTCCATCTTAATTTTCTCATCTCTTAAATGAGGATAACAATAGAACCATCCTCATCGGATTACTATGCGGATTAAGTGAAATAACAAGATACTCAGGAAGAGTGTCTGGCATATAGTAGGCATTCAGTGAACATAATATGGTGTAATATAATTAAGTGACTTGGTTTCCAATCCCCTCATTCTCATGATGACTCTCCTCTGGCCACACTCCAGCATCAAAGTCTCTGCTTAAGCTTATTTAGTACCTGGTCCTGAACCCCACACTCCAGGAGTGGCTGCTCGCACAATAGCTTGGGAGATGAAATAAATAAATGAATAAATCTTTTAAAAATTTTTATATAAAAGAGTCATTGTTTTCTACATATACTTTACAAGTATTCTGAAAGTATAGTGGAAGTAAAGATTCTCTTTTACATTTGCAGCATAATGATTAAGTAGCTATGGAAAAAACAAGAAATGTACAAGAGCTGTTGAAGGGAATTTGAGGGTGCTACTGTACAATACAAAATAAAATG
>PITA01011538.1:0-66223 GCA_004023965.1 Spilogale gracilis | reverse complement strand
AAAAAAAAAAAAAAAAAAAAAAAAAGAAAAAGATCTAGATAAAGCAGATATGGTAAAATGTTAACAGTTCTTGAATCTAGGGGAAAGTTACAGAGGTATCCGTTATTACTATCTTCCAAATTTTTGTTTGAACATCCTCATCATAAGAAAAAGGAGAGACAGTTCTAGATTCAAAGGGAGACAGAATCCAATATGTTGTATCCTTTAAAAAAAGACATTTAGGGAACAAGTGAGAAAAATCACAAAATGAAGTGCCTATTTCATGACATTAAGGAATTACTGTTAATTTCAACAATGGTATTATGGTGATGTCAAATTTCCTCACTCTTGGGAGACGAGCTGCTTGCTCAAGGAGTTAGGGATGAGGTGTCATAATGTCTGCAACATTCTTTGAAATGGTTTTACATAGCTAAAGCTAACGTGGCAAGATGATAACAATATTAACCTAAAGGATATGTTTATGGGTGATCATTCCACTATTCTTTCAAACATTTTTTTGTTTAGAAAGTCATAAGAAATTTTTAACAATTTAAAGCTAAAAATAAAAAGTGCCTATTAATATTCCATTTTTCTAAATTTCAGCAAACAGGATAAAACCACAAATCAAAACTGCCTACACTTTTCCCCATGTAGATTCTCATACTAAAAAAAGACCAGCACAGAAACATGTCTTTATTTCTGTGCCCTTTCCGGCACCATGCATATATAATGGATATTAAAATGGCTTTGTCTGAGACCTGCAGTGTACTAAGTAAAGGAAAAATGGATAGGCCCTATTTCCAAGGGAGCTCAAAATAGTATGGTGCAAAATAGTTCAAATTCTTACTTCCCAAACCAATTTTCAGTTTGGTTCATGAAGCTCTCAAAAATCTACCTAATGTAGTGTTTCTCAACATTCAGAAAGCCATACATTACTCCTGAAATGATATAACAATGTATGTTAAACTTTACAGGAATTAAAATAAAAGTGAAAGCCAGATTCCTTTGATAAGCATTAACTCTCATACATCGCTAAGAATCACTGACTACTTTCCATTTATCTTACCAGTATTATTAAAATAAAACTAAAAGATTTCCATTATATTACAAAAACAAAGATCCCTCCTTGGCCAGGGCCTTAAGTTTTCCTAAGAAATTAACTCAAGAAGGGAGCCTTAACATTTTCGTTCTGAGGAGCTCTGCCCGAAACCTGGCCAGTGGTGAATAACCACCTCCTATGCTAGATAAGCAAACAAAATCCATCGGAAGGTGCAAGTGATGTTTCATATAATGCACAAAAACTACCCAATGGTATTAACTTTCATTTCAGTCACTGTTACTATTGGTATCTTGAACTGGTAATTCGAATATAAAAAGGCTCAGCACTCAGCAGTTAAAAATCATTTACTGCTAACAATTACCCATCATATTGTTCCACAGGAGACATTTTTATTTCTTATTTCGCCAGTACTTCCATCTAGATTAAAGTTGGAGGGTTTTTGTTTTAGTAGTGGGAGAGCATTTGCATTTAATGTATAAAGACAAAACAGGACCCCCTAGAGAAAGAGAGCAATAAAAATAGTAAGGAAAAAAAATCAAATCAGAGACAAATGATTTACATAGCTGATTTGGGGCTGATTATCACCCAACAGAAAGTAATTAAAAAAATGTATTCTTTAGTTTCAATTATTTCTGCCAGATCAAGTACATTCTGAGAATAAAGATAAAAATCCCATAAAGTTGGATTCTCTATTAAAAGTGTAAGTTAATGGGAGCCTGGGTGGCTCAGTGGGTTAAAGCCTCTGCCTTCGGCTCAGGTCATGATCTCAGGGTCCTGGGAATCGAGGCTCAGCGGGGAGCCTGCTTCTTCCTCTCTCTCTGCCCGCCTCTCTGCCTACTTGTGATCTCTCTCTCTGTCAAATAAATAAATAAACAAAAATCTTTTAAAAAAAGTATAAGTTAATGACATTTCACAGCATTTTGGGGCGGGGGGAACATGCCAGGCTGCTGAGTGTTATCTGAAGGTAAAAATTTGTTTATTTTTCAAATTGTGTAAACAGCCTCCTTTGCAAATATTATATTTTTATTACCAGGTGTGGTAACTGAAGTTGAAGAACTATTTAACATGAAGGGCGTTGAACAAAGCTTTAAGTGTGCTTTCTAGAAACAGGAAAAAGATGGAAGAGGTAAACAGAGCCCCAGAGGTAACCATGTGATTAGAAACCAATTAAGAGAAGCAATTACTGAAACTGCTTTCTCTTCTTTTGGGAAGAAAGGATCACAAGTGAGACTCTGATATAAAAATGAAATATGCTTACATGCAAAAAGGCCAAGGCTGTTTTGGAGAAAGACCATTTTTCAAATAGCAGAACTATCACATGATAAAATGTGCACAGGGCTGTTTGATCAACGTAGACAGAGGATTTATAGTCTTTAGTTAGAAATGCCAAAACAATGGTTTTAGACATAAACATGTTTTCATGGTTAAACTGAGTTAGTATTCATAGTGAAATGGGAAAAACAGAACTACTTAAGTGTAGGGAAGAAAATCAACTAGGTAAGAGTAGGGAAGCATCACTGCTAGGGCCTACTGCTTTTCAAGAACTAGTTTATGTTTACTCACTACATTTTAGAGGAATACAAAACTGCATTAAAGTACATTACTCAAAACTACAAAAACTCCTCTCAACTCTAATTTCAGCATGCATTACTTAAATTAATTTTTAAAAATAGAGCTAACCTGACCCAGTTCAGATTTAATTACTTTGTGAAAAGAAAGAAAAGGTAAAGTAAACTTGGAACATTTTGGGTTAAATAATTATGCTTCAACTTTAAAAGTACTTACAAAACAAAACTACTCTACTACCTACCTGGTTCATCTTTCACCCACAAAGTATGTTTTTAAAAACCTAAATGTACAAGCTACAACAAATTAGACTGCTTATCCATTAACTATTCTTATAAACTATTCTCTTTTTAGCTCCTGACCAAGCCTGGGAATCTTACCTATAAAGACTCAACTAAATGATGAGTCCTGTCTATTGCTTTCAAATGCACTAACCTTCTCAAAAACACTGGATGGGGTCATCAAACAAAACCTGATGTTCTGAATGATGGTATCGGTATGTCTCCAGCGTCTTCTATCATGCCGCAGCCAAGACTGCACAGCCTCGTACAGCTCTATCTCTGGGAACCTGCTCAGATGATCATTATCCAAATAAGACATGAGCTTCTCAAAGCTCAGATAAGACAGGAAGTCAGGCCTGGACATGAGTGGCACAAAGTTGTCTAGCAGAAAGGCGTCCAACTTCTCCCTGACTCCCTCGATGTTTACTCCAAAATCATCTAAGAGTCTCATAATTTCTGCACAATTTTCTAAGCAGATTTTCGCTAATAGAAAAGAGCAGCAGAACTTCACCACCTCTATAAGTTGAACATACATGGCAGCCTGAAGGATCTCATGAACAGTATTCATACTCAGTTCTATAGTTCCATAATACATAAATTGAAGGACGTGGCTGAAACCAGTAGCAGTTAGACCTTTTAAATGAATTTTGTCCTGATCTCGCTCCCTCATGTCTGCAGTAAACATAATTCTGAAGTAATCACTCTGGGTGGCCAAGAGTGCTTTATGGGCCTGGAACTGATGATCTTCAATAACCAGAGTGACATCAAGAAGCAATCCCTCCTCATACAGTGCTCTGAACCCAGCAGAGACACTGGTGTCATGGATGGAGGAACAGAATCCTTCCACGTCCCCTGCCATGAATCACCTGGAAAAAAGGTAATCAAAGAAAACTGTGTTAATCATTTCCATGCATTCTGAAGACATTATTAACTTAAGAGCTTAAACAATTTTTCATAATTATCTCAATTCCACTGCCTAAGTCTCAAATGTACAAGCCCTTTGGGAGAAGACAACTTAAGGTTTACAGGCTAATGTTGTTTGCTTCCCTACCTGGGGAAAAAGGTCTATTACATATCTATCAAACGATGGTGAATTAACTTACAAACAATATATGCCCAGCCCACTGATTTTACACTGTTCACCAAATATATTTCACTATGTCCCCAAATTATCAACACAAAAAGGATTTGTTAGCCAAATGCTAAATTATGAGAAAAAGCAATAAAAAAGAAATCAAACCAAAATGTACTACTATTGACCTTGAAAAAACCTAGGAATATACCCAAAGGAAATAATCAGATAAATATGCCAAACTGTACACACAAGATTTTTCTTTCTAGTCTTACTTACAATAAAACACTGGAGGGCGCCTGGGTGGCTCAGTTGGTTAAGCCACTGCCTTCAGCTTAGGTCATGATCCCCGAGTCCAAGGGTCAAGTCCCGAATCAGGCTCCCCACACAGTGGGGAGTCTGCTTCTCCCTTTGACCTTCTCTCCTCTCATGCACTCTCTCACTCTCTCTCCCTCAAATAAATAAAATCTTTAAAAAAAGAAAACCACTGGAAAATATTCAAAAGCCCAATAACAGATTATTAAGTAAATGTGGTATAGTTCTCTAATGGATTACTATAACACTAAAAACGATGGTAGCAATCTACCTATTCCGACAAAGGATGTTTATTAGGTATTGCTATGTGAAAAAAACAATAAAGCAGACAACTGCAGTTTACTTGGTGTGTTTTCCAAAATTAAATACACACATGTATGTTGAGATGAGAAAAAGTCTGGAGGAATACATACCAAAATGATATCCCTGGGTAGTAAGATTTCAAGAAACTGAGGTTTACCCCTTTTCCTTTTTACTTACCTCATTAACCTTATTCTAAAAAACAGTGATCATACAATGCTTGTTATTTAAAATATAAATATATAATTTTTGAATGGAATGAAACCACATTTTTGCATATCAGAGAAATGAAGCCAAGATAGTGGAATGATAATTAGATCTCTTAAGTAGAATAAACTAATTGAGTTTATCCGACTGTTTCTGAAGCAAAGTAATTTTCTCCTTTTCACACAACTACTCTCCCTCCCACCCTGCCAGCCAGGCCAAGGGCCACTTATCCTCGCCTCTCATCCTTGCACAGCTCCAGGGCCTCCTCCTCCCATCCGGAATTCCCTCCCAACCCTTTCATCTGTGCCCTGTGGAACCCTGCTTCAGAGTAAACAAACCCCTACCAGCTCTTGCTGGTCAGTTTTCTCCACAGTCTGATTTAAATACAAAAAAAAATACTCTTCTATAACTAATTAAACCTACCTTCTAGGCCTTCTTTTAGGTTTCTATTGTCCTTTTTCTAAAACATGGCTCAGATAAAAATCCATCTTCTACTGCTCATTGTCACCAATCACATACATCCTGATCAATGATTCTCGCCCACATGTTCACCGACAACCCTGGCATCCAGCTAAAGCTCCTGTTCTCCACCTTTTCAATGTTCACATAAGATCACTTGTACAAAACCCATGATGTCCAATTTCCCTGGCCGCCTCAACTCCTAAACCTCCTCCCCTTACTCCATTTTAAAACTGTATTCCCATACCTGCTAGATTGCACAACCTAAAACTGGTCCCCATCTAAAATCTAAACTGTCAACTTTTCACTCTGGCTTAACCTTCACCTCTCTTTTCACTTGGCCTATCATTTACAAACTTTACTTTCTGTCCTTGTCCAGCTTAGACCTCCTGGTATTAGACACAATCTCCCAGGTGCTTTCCCCTTTCTAGTCCCACTCTATTACCAAGGCCTCCTCCTTTACTTGCTACGAGAGTGCCTCCACGTGTCCCAAGCATTATGTTAGGAATGTAGGTATGTGCCTTTCGGGAATCCCTTTTGCATCCTGGATTTGGCAGAGCCCTCTGATGTGGCAGTAAAAAGGCAGCTTCCACAACCATGCTAAAAGCACTACTTCTCCACTGTTGTGAGTAGGCTATCACTGTATTTTTCTACTTTGGTTCATCAATATGTTATCTGTGACACCCTATGTTTAATTTCATGACCTATTAACCCATTGATTTGGCAGTTATCCCAGTCTAAAGTCATTTAAAAAAAAAACCTATTAATCAGCAAGAAAAAAGTCTGAAAGGATGATATACCATAATGTTAAAAATAGTTAGGGGCACCTGGGTGGCTCAGTTGGTTAAGCGACTGCCTTCGGCTCAGGTCATGATTCCGGAGACCCGGAATCGAGCCCCACCCACATCGGGCTCCCTGCTCGGCAGGAGGCCTGCTTCTCCCTCTCTCACTCCCCTTGTTTGTGTTCCCTCTATGGCTGTATTTCTGTCAAATAAATAAAATCTTTAAAAAAAATAGTTATCTCAGGGGGTGCCTGGGTAGCTCAGAGGGTTAAGCCTCTGCCTACGGCTCAGGTCATGATCTCAGGGTCCTGGGATCGAGGCCCATGTGGGCTCTCTGCTCAGTGGGGAGCCTGCTTCCTCCTCTCTCTCTGCCTGCCTCTCTGCCTATTTGTGATCTCTGTCAAATAAATCAATAAAATCTTTAAAAAAATAGTTATCTCAGGATGGTAGAATATCAAGCAGTTCTAATTTTTTCCATTTTGCTAAACTATGTTTTCTAATCTCTGCCACAAAAGTGTACTATTGATTTGAAAGTTTAAAAATCTTTTTAAAAAAACTTTAATTGCCAAATCCAATGATTATATCCTAGCCCCTATTTCTGAGAATCCTTCTGCAGCATGACTTCCTCCCTTGGCTCATCACTCTGTTTCATGACACTATTTCCCCAACTGTCTTCCTATTCCTGGGCTGCTTACTTCTGAATCTCCTCCCTGGACTCATTTTTCCTGAATGAACACTGGTGTTCCCCAGAATTCTCTTCTCTTCTCATTTAAACTGTGTCTCCATAAATGACTTCATCTAAACTCATGGTTTCTCCTATTACCTACCTTTACCAATACTTTGACCACATCTGTCCAAGTGGTGAATGGTTCGCTAGGTACTTCTGGGTGCCTCACTGGGATCTAAAACTCATCATGTCTAAAAATAGTCATAACTCTACCCTCTCCTGATGAGTTCTTTCTTCTGTGTTCCCCATCTTACCAAGAGACATTCTAGGTGCCTCTTGTCCCACTTTGTCCCTAACTTACCTTTAAGTCTTATCAATTAAATGACACAGTATGTTTATTTACCTAAAACAGCAAAGTACGTACAAGGTGAAATTATTATCAAAGTTTTTTTATTAGTACTCCATTAATCCAAAAGCTATACTTTCATTTTGGAAAGGCAGAATACAAGAGGGCTGTTTATCATTTGGAAAAGAGATATAACATATTTTAGGCTCTGTTAAGCAACGGTTGGCAGAACAATTTTACTAATACATTCAAGATTTAAGCTACTAGGATTTTTTTCCTGAATTATTTTTAAAGGTAAACTTAGAATCAGAGCTTAGAATTTTCCAAGTGATATGAGGCATATCAACTGAGTACTGGGAATGAAAGGAATATCACACAGTGTGGTATCTGAATAATCAATATGGTTAATAGAGGACTACCCACATCAAACTAATGATCAATTTTCAAAATAACTGGAATTAAAAAAACACAGTAAGTTAAACTGATAAAATATTTTATATTTCATTATCTTTCTCAGGATCACCAATTATCACTTTGACATCAGTCAAGATATTAGTCATATTTAACGAAGATTCAGTAGTACAAGACTGGACATTAGTGTGCATATACTTGAGAATAGACTGCTTTTAATCTGTTATTTTGATAGTACCTAAAATACCATATATTTCACTCCTTGTCAAAGTAACCCTCTCTATTCAACAGCTATCACTATCTGATAAGGTCTCAAACAGCTATTATTCACCTTTCTGAAAGAGGTTCCATCTAAAGGCAATTTTTAAAAAAGATTTTATTTATTTGATAGAGAGAAACACAGCCAGAGAGGGAACACAAGCAGGGGGAGTGAGAGAGGGAGAAGCAGGCTTTCCGCCGAGCAGGGAGCCCGATGTGGGACTCGATCCCGGGTCTCCGGGATCATGACCCGAGCCGAAGGCAGTCACTTAACCAACTGAGCCACCCAGGCGCCCCTAAAGGAAATTTTTAAAAGGAGAAACTATGCTGCAATAAACATGGAGGTGCATATACCTTTTTAAATTCATGCTTTCTTTTGGGGGGGTAAATACCCACAAGTGTAATTACTGGGTCATATGGTAATTCTATTTTTAATTTTTTGTGGAAACTCCATACTATTTTCCACAGTGGATGTACCAATCTGCCATAGCCAAGATATGGAAGCAATGTAAGTGTCTACTGACTGATGAATGGATAACGAATGTGCAGTTATATATATGTAACACACACACACACACACTGGAATATTACTCAGCCATAAAAAGGGGAAAAAAAGAATGAAATCTTGCCATTTGCAACAAGATGGATGGACTTAGACAGTATAATGCTAAGTAAAGAAAGACAAATACCACATGATTTCACTGATATGCAGAATTTAAAAAACAAATGAACAAGGAATGCGACAACAGAGAACAAACTGGTGGTTGCGAGAGGGTAGGCTGGTGGGGGGAAATGGGTAAAATAGAGAGGATTAAGAGTACACTTCTCTTGATGAACACTGAGAAATGTATAAAATTGACAAATCATTATACTGTATGTCTGAAACCAATATATGTTAACTGTACTTGAATTAAAAAATTAAAAACAATAAAAGGAGAAAATATGCTTTCTCAAAAGAAGCAATCTAGGTTCCAGATACTTACTATGGGAGAATCATCATCTAGGTTACAGATACCTACAATGGAAGAAACATCACAGGGCAAAGAAGGGGGTAAAAAAAAAAGGAGAATGACTGGTAAACTGGGAGTCAAAAGACCCTAAAAATATAAGGACAGCACCCATATTCCTCTGAGCACCCAGCCTACTAAGGGGGACTCCAAGTAGGCCAGCTTCCATTCTGTGATCCTGTCTGGTCACATAAGGTCAGAACGGGGTGGGGAAATAGGCATCAAGATGAACTCTCATCAGTAATTTAGAAAAGGGGAAAAGATGCGCACAGACTGCATATGACTGGAACTAGAGTATGTCAAAGAGGAGCCGTGGGCACCAACTTCTGCCTGCCATGCGGGCTGAGTATCAGAGAAAGCCGGTGAACTGAGAAAGACGAATAAAGCTAAGAGGACAGGGAGTGCTCCCCAACACCCTCATTTATCCAGTTGCTAGGCCCAGCTCTCTTCCTGCCCCTGGGTTCTAAAAGAAATCCTTCCATGCTTAGAATGAACTCCTATTCTACTACCTTGGGTGGGTTTTCCCTTCCTATTATAATCAAGGTCCCAAACTAACACAGTTTTAGAACAGAAATTGCTATACTTTGTTACTCAAACCTTCTTGGTCTTATCTGTATATCCGTAAAATTGAAACACTGAACACAATGAACTCAAAATTTTTAGTCATAAAATTCTCACTTATTCTCCTACAGAGGTATAATGCACTTACATAAGCATGTAGACGAAATAAACTATAGTTATTTTTCAAGTCTTAGCAATGCATCTGTCAAGTTTACTTGATCTAAACTGACTTTTAAAACTAATTTGTGAATTAGCTGGAACATATCAGTAACTTCTTTTCTACACGAAAAAGCTTGATGCATCTATCAACAAGACTAACAGCTTTAGAGCAGCAGCAGTACTTTACATTTTAATGGGAAGCATGTGTATAAGCAGAAAACGGTAAAACTACTCAGTGATTAACTGATCAACATTTAATCTCTAAATGGAAATAGTGAGTTAAGAGTAGAGGTGTGGAGTAAGGTGCCATGTTTGAATTCTGGTCCTACCTCTTACCAGCTGTGACCTTGGGGCAAGCTATTTACTCTCTCTGCGCTCTAACATCCCAATCTGTAAAAAGCAACATCAATATCAATAGAACCTTCCTTACAGGTTGCTGTGAGGATTACATGAATGAATACATGTAAAGACTTGAGAACAGGGGCGCCTGGGTGGCTCAGTTGGTTAAGCGACTGCCTTTGGCTCAGGTCACGATCCCGGAGACCCGGGATCGAGTTCCACATCGGGCTTCCTGCTCGGCGGGAAGCCTGCTTCTCCCTCTCTCACTCCCCCTGCTTGTGTTCCCTCTCTGGCTGTGTTTCTCTCTGTCAAATAAATAAAATCTTTAAAAAAAAAAAAAAGACTTGAGAACAGTATGTAGCCCTTAAGAACACTATAATGTTAGGGCTTACTAAGCCCTTTATGTTGGGGTTACTGGAACCAGTATAATAGACCTGACCCTTTTAGAGTCCTGTGGTCTCTGTAAAAACCCTTCTCAGTCACAGCACTTGCTTCAAACCCCAACTTGCTTTTATCAGTGAAGTCTCTTAGGACCCAGGCCAACTCTAACTTGATAAAGACAATAAGGTTGATGGGTGAAATTTTTCAAGGTCATGCAACTAGTTAGAGATAAACTAGAATTTGATTTGCAAAAAATATAAAGAAATTTGTATTCTGTTGAAAAGAGCAAAACTTTTGATATTAAGAGTGCTCACTAGGGGTGCCTGGGTGGCTCAGTTGGTTGGGCCACTACCTTTGGCTCAGGTCATGATCCTGGAGCCCCAGGATCGAGTACCACATCGGGCTCCCAACTCCACGGGGAGTCTGCTTCTTCCTCTGAGCTTCTCCCCTCTCATGCTTTCTCTCACTTTCTCTCTCAAATAAATAACTATTTTTTTTAAAAAAGTGAGCACAAGCAAGCAGGGAATACAGCAGACAGAAGCAGAAGGAAAAAAAAAAAAGAATGCTCACTAGTACTTACCACTGTGTGACCTGGAGAATTTCAGTTAACTTCCTGACTTCAGTTTCTATCCACACATTAGGAATTATCATCACCACCTTATTACTGAGTTGTGGTGGTGATTAAATGAATTTACTTAAATGCCTAGCCCAGAGCAAGGCACTCCACCAGAGGTCACTCAATCTTGGCTTCCACTGTCCAACTCTTGCCTATTGCTCCTTTATCATTCACAAAACCAAAGGAACTTAATACCCCTCAAAATCACCTCTACAGATCCCACACCTCCCTAGGGCTTACCACAGTGTAAGTTTAGAAGAGATAAGGAGATGTACTGGTAGTCAGAACCCTGGACTTCATTTTGCAAAGGTATTATTTTCCATTTTTTTCTCATCACACAAGTATAGCTTTTATGGGCTCTTCAAGTTTGTTTTTTTTTAAAGATTTTATTTATTTGACAGAGAGAGATCACAAGTAGGCAGAGAGGTGGCAGAGAGCAGAGGAACCAGGCTCCCTGCTGAGCAGAGAGCCTGACACGGGCCTCGATCCCTGGGTCGAAGACAGATGCTTTAACCCACTGAGCCACCCAGGCGCCCTGGACTCTTCAAGTTTTTCTGCCCTAACCAGAGTACCTACTCTTTACATCTGTGCTGTTCAATACACAAGCCACTTGAAATGTGCCTAGTCGAAACTGACATGTGCTGTAAGTATAAAATGGATGCCAAATTTTGAATAGTACAAAAAAAAGGGTAAAATATCTCATTGTACAAATTTTTGTACTGCTCACATGTTGAAATAATATTTTAGATATAATGGGTTAAATAAGATATATTAAAAGTAATCTCACCTATTTTTACTTAAAAAAAACCCGTGACTATGAGAAAATTAAAAATTATGTGTATCTTGTGTTTTCTGTTGGACAGCACAGATCTACAACATCAACGCTTAAGGCATCAAACAACCAAACTTACAAATGAACATGTGAGACAAAACCAACTTGTTCACAACCCATACCCTGAAACCTGTGAGGCTTAAATTAAAATATAAAAAACAAAATGGACATATAAGCAAATAAAAATATTAATTAGAAAAAGGAAAGTGTACAAATACAAAAAGGAAAACATATAAAAACTTATGCATAAGAATTCTGTAAGAATTATAGCAAATTATGGAATAAGTAAAACTAAGCTCAAATAATAACTACAAATCAATGAGGGATAGCGAAAAAAATCCATTAAGGGGTTTTGAGAAGAGAGACTTACTGACATACAAAATGTTCAATGTACAAAAATTCTGCATACTTACTTTTCAAAAACGAATCATGAGATTAAAGGAAATCATGGTTTATAAATGCACAAATGTACATATTCTACACTTGGCTTTAGAATTTCAAACAGAAGGTTTCATCCCAAAGTGGAACCAACTTAAACTAGTGACAAGACATACTTACACTATTAGGAAAGAAATATTGAAGAGTTTGTCTTATTTCATCAACTTGGCACTGATTTAAAAAAAAAGAAAGCAAGCCTCGTATTTTCTATGCATAAGAATGATTAGTATAGCAATTTCCAAAGTGTAGTCCAGGGACAAACGGGGTCCTCGTCCCCCAAAAGTTCCATAAAGTCAAAATTATTTTCATAGTAATAATTTTAAAGTTTTTTTTTCACTTTCATTCTCTCAGTGTTTTCCAGAAGTTACACATGTGGTATAGTAACAGATTAAATGCAGAATCTGGTAAGAAGCCCACTGTCTTCCATTAAGTCAGACATTAATTAGATCTGTAAAAAGGTAAAAATTAGATCTTCTCACCAAGTTTTGTATGGTTTGGGAAAACATTTAATTTAGTCAAAAATGCTATTTAGATTAATGTGTAATTTTAAAAAAATATTAGCTTTAATTTCTATTATGATAAATATAAACAGATACAACCCACACAAACAAAAGCTCTTTAGGATAGCCAAAATTTTTAAGAGAATAAGGCGGTCTTGAGACCAAAAGGTTTGAGAACCACTGACGGTATGATCAAAAGATCAATGACAACACATGCATATACACAATATATACTCTTCTTACCTCTGCCCTGGAAGCCTATTACTGCTATTCATATCACAGAAATTTCTAACAGTTCAAACTCTCTAGTGACCAGTAAAGAAAGAAGTCTGGCGGGGGTAAAACTGGACAGGAAATTAAAGGCAAAGAAATTAAATGCTTCCTATTCAGTTAGAAGGCTGCCATTCCGATTTGAAAGCAAAATTCTAGGCAATTAAATAGAAGATGTTTCAAAATTAACCTCCATGTTTATGTCATAAGCATTAATTTAATGTTTTCACGTTCCTCCCAAAGGTCCTTAAAAATTCATACAAATCCTAAGTCATTCAAAACAAAAGCTAGATTCTCAGAGCTTGATATATTTTCAATGAAAAATTTAAATTGTTTCATACTACCTTCATCCTCAAACTGGTAGCTTACCAAAGTTGGTGCCTAATGCAGAAAATTCCAAACTCACACACTGAAAAGAAAATGCGAAACTTAATACAGATAAAAATAGAATTAATTTCTGAGTCACAAAGTTTCTCACCATTTCTGTAACTTATAAATAAAAAATTTTAAGTTCGGCAATCTCCAAGTGGCTAACTTTTCAATCTAAAAGGCAAGAAAATCTTAAAAACAGACTCACTGTATTAGCTCTCTTAGCAGTCATTTTACTCTTGGATACACCATTCAGACTGAAAAACAACTCAGTTTAATATGGGAAGAAAGGCTGCATAACTTTAATTTGTTTAGTACTGGAAATTCTTTCTTGTCTATCTAAATGTTTTTATAACTCAGTACCAAATTGCAAATGACCGTTTAAGTTTTAGGAAGGTTCTGGGTTCTCCAGCCTCAGGTTGGCACCTATTATCCAAATTACTTCACTTTTCAGGTATGTTTAGTATTTCATCGTTCTATAATACAAGAAACCTTGCAAGAAAAAAACCACTCCTGCTTCAGTGCTATTTTTTTTCATCAGAAGATTTTCATTTAATGCTTCTCTGCCTATTCCTCAGTACGAACAGTAGTAGTCCAAGAGTGATGTCATGGAAAACAGCTTCCCTAGCGTTTAGAGATTGGATCCAATGAGAATTCTAGGAAAAGCCTCTATTGGGGAATAAAACCCCAAATCTTCTAAGTTATATCCTAACAAGAAATCATCAACATTATAATGTTAACATTCTAGTTCTCTGTAAGAATTATACAAATACATCTTTCAGAAGGTCTTGATGTTCTGATACAGATTTACCGCAAATATTTAAATGATGTCAAATCATTAACTGAATTTAATGATTTTATCAGAGACAAAGGAGTAAATTTTCTATCTGTTCTTATTTGTTTCAATGATTCAGCCAGATGAGCTTTACAGTATCTGAGGAAATACCCTGCCTTTTCTAGTTTCTTCCAAAGTAAAAATTTCTAATTCTGAAAAGACCTTCCACTTTTGGACCAGTGACGGTACAACATATATCCACACCAAGATGAACCACGAGAGCCCCTCCAACAATTCTTAAGATGGTAATAATAATAATTTCCTATTACTCTCCCCCCTTGTTCATCCAGCCCCAGATACACTGGCCTCTTCTGCTGTTTCTTGAAAACCAGCCACACACCCCCCCCCTTAAGGCTTCTACACTAGCTGTTCCCTCTGCCTGGATCACTACATCTCCAGATGTATACAGTTCCCTTCGAGTCTACTCCAGTGTTATTTCAAGTGAGGCCTTCCCCAAACCCCATCTTTAAAAACAAAAAACAAAACAAAAAAACCTCCTCTCCTACCCCCACAACCAGAAATCCTCACTTTCCCTTTCTGCTTTATTTTTCTCTATAGTATATTAAAATACAGGTAACAGGCTCTTTTTTCCTTAATTAGTTTGCTTTTTATGTTTTTTTTTCAGTTTTGCTTTGACTGTTGTATCCCTCACAACCTAGAAATAAGAGCACTTGGCACATAGTAAGTGCTTAATAAATATTTGCTGGATGAAGAGATCAATTTAATCTTCATAACACTCCATGTTCTGTAACTGTCCTTGATTTAAAGATGAGAAGAATCAAAAGCTCACGGAGGTTAGGGAACTTGCCCAAGGCTATGATTCTTAAGTGATGGAGTTGGGATCTGTCCCACTTTAGAACCTTTGTGTTTAACCAGTATTCTACAACGCTTCACCAGTGACTCTTACATTTCTCTTCAATAAAAAAAAAAAAACCCACACCAACTACAGCATTCCAGTTCAGAGGAAATATATACTAATAAATTAAACAACCCCCCGAACTAAATATTAATTCTTCTCCCAGTTAATGTTATTTACTCTTAAAATATTTACTACGTGAATGGCAAGCTGACAACAGGCCAGCTAATTTTGGGGGCCCAAGCGAAATGAAAATCTGGGCCCCTTATCCAAAAGCAGGGAAAAAATGTCATTAAAGGTATTAGAATAAAAAGGTTTCTCCTTTCTTCTGTGGTCTCTCTCAACTTGTCATGGTGTTTTATTTGTTGTTTAATGAGTTCTAAGTGGAGAAAAATTAAAAATTTAAATTAGCATGAATTTTACCATTTACCTTTATACTGTACAATGCCAGTTTTACAGGCAGATTAGGGCCCTTCTGAACACCCATGAAGCCAAGCCAGCCCTGGTTCCAAGATTTTAGCCCCAGGTAACCCAAATCAAGGCAGAGAGGTGGTCAAACCTTGAAATTCCCAGTAAAGCAGTGATTTGCCAAAATTTTATCTTCAGGACAAATGGTAAGTCCAATAGGCTCTTCCATTTGCTAATTTAATCGTGCCCCGCTTCTATTACTCTGCCTTTTTACAAAACACAAAAGCATACTCTAAAAAACAACGGGCTTTGGGTTATAAAATAAAATATTTCAGAAAGAACTCAAAAAGCCATTTGCTGGCTAAAATAACAATATACTAAAAAAATGCTTCTCTTTCACTTTTTGTGGACCATTTTTAACCCAAACCATACTACATTTTTGATGTACCCAGTAGGAATGATTCCACAGTGATCTGTTACACACGTATATTAGTTCTGACAAATAATAAATCCAATTTCTCAAACCACAAATACTTATTCTTCTATTATTCCTAAATTACATCAGCAATATAGTGCAAACTAACACCAATTCCCACTGAAAAACTGGTTCTAAGAACCTACTAAGTGCTGTTATGATTTAAAGAGAATTACATAAACACTATTACATTGTCAAAAAGTTGAAAATTTCTATACATTTCTAGATCTGTTAAGTCAGAAATCTGAATGCATTTATAAGCTCTTCAAAAACAATTTTCAAATTAGTGGAGATATTCAGGCATCCTGTTCCCTAGACATGAAAAACAGCATTAGAGTATATATCTTAAAAGCATTTTCTACGTTACCATTAAATCAAATCAACAAAAATAAATATAAATTCGGAAAACATATAAGACTAAACAATAAATATTCCAAGTAAAAAAAAAGGGCATAAGCGGCCTAGAAAAATGGAAAGCAAAGCACCACAGTAACGTTAAATTTGAATTAAAGAATACCGTTATTTAAATAAGCAGTTAGCATTTCGTAGGAAGAAGGCCAAGCAACGTGACTTTTATATATCCAGTCGATTCACAGCACTGCTTCGCTATTCCATACTTATTGCTTATACTTATAATACAGGAAAAAAAAAAGAGGCAGCAACAGTTAGCCAGTACAACATTAACCACTTTGGCAAGGGTTACTTAAAAAATCGCTTTGCATTTTTACAACACTTTACAGCTATAGGTTATTTTCACATATATGACCTCATATAGTCCTCACTACCCTGTGATGTGGCTATTACTGCCTAGATTTCATAGATAAGAAACCGATGTTCGGTAAGCGATTTTCTCAGCGTCACCCAGTCGAACCCAGACCTTCCGATTCCACGTTTTATGCCTCGCATTTCGCATAGTTCTATTTCAGGCATAAACAGAATTTTTACAGGGAAGGAACGGGTTAGGGAGAAAATAATCATGGTACCTGCAGCTGTGTGCTGCAAAAAATGGCTGAATTATGCTTCTTCCGTTTTTCCCCCCCTCCTTGAAAAAAATTATATTTCAAGCAATTTAAGTAAACTCAAATTAGGTCCCAGCGTCTACCAAATGTTTTGACTCGGGTCTGTGCAGAAAACGCTACCGAACCCGTGCCGAGCGCGGGGCCGCGGACGAAGCCCGGGGTCCTGCAGGCCGGAGGGCCAGGGGCGGCTACGCACCTCGGGGGTCTGTCCAACCTCTAGTGGACGGCAGTCTGCATCAGGAAGAAGCGGGCCGGCGGGCCGGGCGGTGGGCGGTCGGGCGCCGGGATGGCACTCCGCAGGCTCCTCGAACCTCTACAAGGGGCCGCTCCCGGGCCGGGCCGGGGCACTCCGGCGGGGGGCGAGTCTGAGCGCCTGCGGCCCCCTCGGAACCAGTCCTGGGAAAGAAGACAGCGCTGAGTCGCGAGTCGAGACAGTCGGGCTCGGCGCAAGGCGGCGCGACGTCGGGGCCGGGCCCGGCCTTGCCAACGCCAGGGGCCTCGAGGCGCCCGGCGGGGCTCGGTCGGAGAGCCGACACGGGGCCACGGGCGGGGGGAAAAGGCTGGGGGGCCGCGGGCAGTGGCAGAAGCACCAGCAGTTGCGGCGTCGACGACGGCGTCTCCGGGCTTCTGCCCCGAAGCGCGCCGAGCCTCAGGATCACCCACGCCGGGGGTGGAGGAAGGCGGGAAAGGGGCGGGCAAGGGGCGGAGCGTGCGGGGCCACGAGCCAGGGGCCGCTCCGGGCCGCGCGCCCCCTGTGGGCCGCGGGAGCCGCCCGGGGCCGGCCCAGGGAGGCGGGGCCAGCCGGCAGGGGGCTCCAGGCGCCGTCGTCGCAACGCGGAAACCTGCCACGCGGGTAGGGAGGTCGAAGGGCGGGAAGACGACAGTTGGAAAGCAGGCCTCGGAGGCTCCTTCGGCCCCCATCGGCGCCTCGAGGGGGCCCGCGCGAGGGCCGCGGCCCGGAGGGTGTTTACCTTCCCCCTGGTCGAGCGCCAATGCCGCCATGTTTCAGCTAGCGCGCGTCACTTCCGGCGCCGGGGGAGCGGGAGCGGGTGTGGGAGCGGGGTGGGGGCAGGGCTGTCCCACGCCCGCGGGGCCCCACGTTCAGGCCCGCCACGCCGGCGGGCCCCACCGAGGGAATAATGCGGCCGGGCGCTGCACTGCGGGCCCTGCCCAACGCGCTTTCTCTCCTGGCGTCGCCGTCGGGGCTGGGAACGCTCGGTGGTGCTTGTCTCCCGCCGCGGTGCCGCTTAGTTTGCATGAGCGGTGGGCTCGAGCTACCGCGGTGCGCCCACCCTCGACAAGTTGGAAGATTGGGACGCCCGGAAAATGCCTTTTTGCATCTTAAACACCACGGTGCGGTTGGGGGTGGGAAAATCTGCGACGATGGGAAGGAAGCCTTGCCATAGCTACCTGTTATAAAATTGACTACATCTGCGCCAAATGACATCATTTTTGTAAGGCAATTTGCAGGGGGTTATTGCGTCATAGTTCCACTTGGCTTATTACACAACAATTACATGTTTCGGAAATGCATTTCCCAGAGGTGGGAAAATTCATAGAAAATGGCATGTCTGCACCACACAGAAATGCCGGATCTAAAAACGCTGTTCTATTTGCGTCAAAATAAGATGGCAAGAACGAACCTTCAGAGAGCAGTGATTTGGGGGGTGGTTCTTTTTAAGTAAATCAGTTGTAGAATTCTAGCTAGTGCTTTTAAAATATCGCCTTTTTGATTTAAGAATATTAACGCTACACTATAGGACTGTTCTGTAAATTTGTTAGTGTGAAATCTCTTTGTGAGAAAAATGTAAATGACAGAAATACACAGCTGGAGGCCAGTGGTTCTACAACCAGCCTTAAATTAAGCCATCCACTGCCCATTTCTCATCCTAAACTGAGGAATTTCTCCTACCCCAACCCCCACCCCACCCCCCGCCGCCATTTTCTCTCTAGACCAATATCTTGATGAATTTACAGCGAGGTGTGTGGCTAAAAGCGATCATTATCTCTTTCTAGCAAACTTGAAAATGTCATGTTTCCCAAGAGGCCAAGATAGCACACGGTGTACTGTTTTGCTGAAATAGACTAGTTCGTGGGGAAAAAAAAAAAAGAGAATCGCCTGAATCCTTTGGAAACAGGGAAATAAGCTTACCTTTTCTGACTTAAACTAAAAAAACGAGCTTTAAAAAACTATAAGCCCTAAAATAAAGCATGCATTCAACTTTGAACATTTGCGTTTTCATACATTATTCTTGAACATTTAAAAGTGAATTTTGATTCTTCTATATTAGCCAAAAAACATTTTGAGGTATACATTACATAGTGGAACACTGACCTGTCAAGAGAGAGACTTGGGTTCTTGATTCAAGCAGGAACCAAAATGTGCCTGTGTTCTGTGTAGCTGGTATATATACCTACAATGAGTGATGTCCTAAGCCATTGTGATTAGTATACCCTTATTATGACATTACCTGGCCTCATATGTAGCATTTCATTATGTCCAAAAGGTTCTTTTTTTAAATACTGAGTTTCTGAACTGAGCTGTGTCTTTTCACCAGGCTGTATGTTTACTATGTAGAGTCCATGGAGGGGGGCATGGGGATGGGGCGCAGTTCTATTTAATCAACGATACCTCTTTCACTCTCATTTTTTAAGCGTTTTATGGAAGGGTCTAGTACAGTAAGGAGCTTTCTGCCTTTCTGAGACCAAGCAAAGTAAAACCAAGTCATTTAAATAAACTAACTCCTCCAGGTAATTCCTGTATTCAATTACCTTTCCCACCAATTACTGGAAAGTAATGGGAACTCCCAAATACCTTGAGGGCATCCTTTCACACTGAGTCCCACGGGGCAAATGGAAGCTGTCTTTTCCTAGCCCTCTAACTTAAGTGTTTGAGAATACTCCTCAAATCCTCTACCTTGCAGTCTGAAATGTCCCGAGGCATGCCAGAGGCTTGGGTCTAAGAATGGTGGTAGTGTTGGAAGGAAGTTCCAACCTGGAGGTTCTGAGGATTTAGGATACTGTATAATCTTACCCTGCCCCACTTTTTTTTTTTTTAAGCAGTCAAGGCTTTTTAGAAACCCACAGTCTGCACTATGGTAATTGTCTTGGTAATCACTTTGCATGTAACTGGCTCCCACCTTAATCTCTGGGAATCAGCGTTATATATTCAGTGAACTCTGATAAGGTTGTGTATGCATCTCTTTCCTCTTGAACACTGTTTTGACAGGTGCCCTATAGTTGTTCAGGGGTTTTAAGGCATCTTGTTGAGGTCCCATCCATTTCAGCCCCTCAGGGCCCACCAGCATAGCCCCCCTCACACCAAATCAGTACTAACTTCCGGCAGTACACACTAAGACCTCTATGTACACTGACACATTCCAGCAGGATGGTGGCTGTTGTCCTAAATACTATTTTTTGTCCATGTACCACATAGAACTTTGAGAATGCAATCTGAGGGGCTCCTGGCTGGCTCAGTTGGAGCATGCAACTCCTAATCTCAGGATCATGAGTTTGAACCCCCTATTGGGTGTAGAGATTACTAAAAAAGATTAATAAGCCTTTTTAAAAAGTGCAGACTGAGAGTCCCCAAATTTTCCAGCCTTTAAAGTCTATTGTTTTTAAAGCCCAATAGAATAACGAGCCTTGGAGCGCCTGGGTAGCTCAGTCGGTTAAGCATCTGCCTTTGGCTCGGGTCATGATTCCATGGTCCTAGATCGAGCCCAACATCGGGCCCCACATCGAACCCCACATGGAGACCTGCGTTGGGCTCTCCACTCCGCGGGGGCCTGCTTCTTCCTCCCCCTCTGTTCTCCTGCTTGTGCACTTGCGCTCTCTCTCTCTCTTCCTCTCTGTCAAATAAATAAAATCTTTTTTAAAAAAATAACTTGAGCCTTTATGTTGCATGACTAACAGGAAATGTGTGTTTTCATGAATGTTGGAGGATTGGGCTAATGCCTACACGCCTTGGCTGTCGCTGGTCACTTGGAATGGCTGTCACTTGGAATGGCTCCTTGTAGCTTCTCTCCTATTATCTCTAGCTTTCTGGTCTGTCACCACCTCTCCACGTTTCTCCACCTCTCCCCGTGAACTTCCCAACTCACAAACCTGATTCTCCCTCCAGTTCTCTAGCAAAGCAAAAACCTAAGGCCATTACAAGGAGACTTCAGTCTCTTTAGTTAGCAATAACTGCACGTTGGATAAACCTCATTGGCTATGATACTAACACTGCACAGCATTTTAAACAGGACATGGCTTCTGTGGTCATCTTTAAGTCAGATTGTGGCCATTAGGTGGGAAACCTTTCCTAAGCATAGGAAAGGGTTTGTCCCATCTCTCTTCCCCAATCTTGTGAGCCTTTAAACTCACCCTCCAGGCCCAGCTAGGAGAATACCAAGTCCCTAAACATCCAAAAGGAATGTGGGGCACACACACACAAAAAACCTTCAAAGTGTACTCCCTCTCCCCTCTCCATGAGACAGAGTGTATTTGAGGTATTTACATTTGTGTTAGTTCATCAATGTGGGGAGTGAGTGAAAATGAATTAATAACTTATCTCTGTATGGGCAAGAGGACTCGACAATGTGATTCTTTCTGGAACCAAACGCTTCTTCATATTTCACTTCCATCCATAAAGCCCTAGCAAGCAATTCTCTGCTGGCAGTTGTGAGAATAACTGCTTCGTGCTTATGGCCAGCAGCTGACAAGGCTTTAAAACATTCAGGTTTGGTCTCAGAGTCCCCAACACATTATGACAGGTTTAGACAACATGGGGTGGTATGTGAGCAAGCACAAAAGTGGGGGGACGTAATCCAGACTTGAGACGGTCAAGCAAGCCTTCTCAGAGGCAGTAACTTCTAAATTCAGTCCAAAGGAAGAAGTCCAGGGGAAAGGGAAGAGTAAAGGGCCTCCTACAGCAGTCTGTTCCAGGCCTAGGAGAGGCAGCAAGGCAGCTTTATTTAGAGAACCGCTGATAATTTAGTTGGATTACAGTGTAGGACACAAGAAGGTGAGAAGGAAAAGAAGAAAAACCACAAAAGCCACTGAGTATAGACTGAGGCAGTAAAGGGTTAACCCCTCCTGTGTGGCCTCTCACACCATGCTTTTTCTTTTCTTTTTTTTTTTTTTTACGATTTTATGTATTTGACACACACACACATAGAGCACAAGTAGGCAGAGTGGCAGGGAGAGGGAGAAGTAGGCTCCTCTTTAAGCAGGGAGCCCGATGTGGGGCTTGATCCCAGGACCCTAGGATCATGACTTGAGCCAAAGGCAGATTTGTAACCGACTAAGCCACCCAGGCGCCCCACACTATGTTCTATCAGCTGTACCATGCTATTATACTGATGAACATACCAAATGATCTTACATTTTTACTCCTATATAAGTCCTTAAATTGTTCATTTACTATCACTATAGTAAATCTACTACTATAACTACTACTACTAATCTAATCTATACTAATCTATGCTAATTTACTTGTTCATGCCATCAGTGTTTATGAGGGTCTGCTGTGTGTCAAGTCCTGTACTAAGACCTGGGGTTCTGTCAGTGAAAAAAACACGACAACCCTTGCCATCTTAAAGATTAAATAGATGAGGTAATAAAATAAGCAAATTATGGGGCCTACTAGAATGTAATGAGTGCTATAGGAAAAAATAGAGCAGGATAAAGAGATTAGGAGTGTTGAGGAAGAGAGCTATTTCAGTTTTAACTGGGATGGCCAATTTAGGAAACTGCATTTGACTTAAAGGAGGTGAAGGACCAGACTGTGTGAAACTTTGTAGACCACTGTAAGGGCTTTGGCCACTGAGAAATTGGTAACCATTGGAAGCTCTTGAGCAATATAATTCACACTAAGGCTTCTGTGTAAATAATAAGAGTTTAGGCATAATGTAATATACAACATGATGACTGTAGTTAACAGGACTATATGTGATATTTGAAGGTTGCTAAACGAGTGAATCCTAAAAGTTCTCATCACAAGGAAAAAACTTTTTTCTCTTCCATCTGTATGAGATGATGGATGTTAACTTATTATGGTCATCATTTCACAATATATTTATGCCAAGTCATTATGCCATACACCTTCAACTTATACAGTGCTGTATGGCAGTAAAACTGAAAGAAAACCACATACACAGACATAAATAATAGAATAAACTATTTAAAAATTTAAGTGGACAAACGTGGAAGCAGGGAGATGGGTAAGGAAACTTGTCTAACAATGGAATAGAATAGAGGCTAAAGAAGAGACTGTAGGAAGTGGCCAGACTACAGATATTCTGAAGGTAGCGCCAACAGGGTTTCCTGGGTGTCGAGGTAAAGGAAAAGAGATGAGCCAAGGATGTCACCTAGGTTTCCAGCGTGAGTGACTGGAAGGATGGAAGTGGCATTTCCTGAGATGGGGAAGACCTCAAGAGGAACAGGTTTGAAGGGGGTGTGGAAGAAAGAAGGGGGCACACCAAGGGGAGGGAACTGTCCAGGAGAATGGGGAGCTGGTATAGGAGACCAGAGTTAGCTATTCTACCAGCAGGAGAGACAGGTACCAGAAGTTGCTAAACATCCACCATTGATAAAAGGTGCAGTGAATGTCACCATTTTAACTCAATAGATTCACTTTGAAATGCAGCGTAGACAATGTCCCCTTGAAAATGAAAACGTCAAAAAGAACAAATGTTTTCTGTCCTCCTTCTGAACAATGAAAAATAACACTATGCTTCAGAAGCCTCAACATTGCAAGCCACATATTCATGAGGTTTTTATGAGATTACCAGGGGGCTAAATGAAGTAGAGCAAGGACTGGGCCCTGGGGCACTCCCGTTAGGGAGTCATGGGGGGAAAGATAGAGGACTGTGAAGGAGATAGAGGAGTAGCCAGTGAGATACCGGTAAAAACAAAGAATGCGGTATACCAAGCCAGATAAAAAAAAGTATTGTAAGTTGTTTTAAACATGCACTATCTATAAAAGATGAAATGAATGTCACCATTTTCATGGAATATGTTTACTTTGAAACACAATGTAGACAATGCCCCCTTGTAAATGAAAACGTTAAAAAGAACAAATTTCCTTCAAGGTTAATCGTTTTTATGTTCTTTATGAACCAATGAAAAGCAACACTATACTTTGGAAGCCTCAGAGTACAAGCCACATATTCATAAGCATTGCATTTCAGTAGATGTGCATACACACACACACACACATACACACACACACACATCCTAAGTGTGAGTGCCAGAGTTGAGGTGAATAGGAGCAATGAAGAGCTGCTATATGGTGTTTGCTCAATGAAAGGAGTGAAAAAAAGCCTTCAGTAATAACTGTTGCCAGAAGCACAGCTTTAGGGTTTGGGGAGTGTGGTTAAGGATAGAGACGGGATTGAATCCAGGCACTGAGGTTATTTATTGCTTCTAAAACTAAGTTCTTAAAAAAAACAGTGATCACATAGCTCTCTTGGGACAAAATGTCTTTGTCGATACAGGGCACGGAGGGACTTTAGGTAAGTCAGTTTTGGCTGCCACAGCTTAGGGTGGTGGTGGTAGCTGAGATGAAGCAGTGGGAAGCATTACATGAATAGCAGGGCCCAGGCCTGGCGGAAAGGACCGCCGAGCTTCGTGTTTTCCAGTGACTTGAGAAGAGCAGCACTGTTTCGATGAGGGGCACTGGAATGCTAAGTATAGGTGAGGCAGGATAGCCCTGTGGGATTGAAGCCTCAATACTGTCAACATGGTGATTCTCCCTAAACTGATCTATAGATTCAAAACAATCCATATCAAAGACCCAGCAGGCTTTTCCCCCCCTTTTTGGCAGAAATTGACAGGCTGATCCTGAAATTTATACGGAAATGCAAAAGTTCTAGAAGGGCCAAAACAGTTTTGAAAAAGGACATTTTCCAATTTCAAAATGTACTATAAAACTACAGAAATCAAACCATTGTACTGGCATAAGTACAGACATATAGATCAATGGAACAATTTTGGGAGTCCAGAAATAAACCCTTTTATTTATTTATTTATTCGTAAAGATTTTATTTATTTATTTGACAGACAGATCATAAGTAGGCAGAGAGGCAGGCAGAGAGAGAGGAGGAAGCAGGCTCCCTGCCGAGCAGAGAGCCTGATGTGGGCCTCGATCCCAGGACCCTGAAATCATGAGCTGAGCTGAAGGCAGAGGCTTTAACCCACTGAGCCACCCAGGCGCCCTTTATTTATTTTTTTAAAATAAATCCTTTTATGGTCAATTTATTTTCTACAAAGATGCCAAGGCAATTCAATAGGGAAGGGATTATCTTTTCAACAAATAGTGCTGGAACAATCCCATGTCCGCGTGTAAAGAGTTAAGCGCTTTTGGAAGAAGTTAAACCCTTCCCTCACACTTTACACAAAAATTAACTCAAAATATGTCATAGGCCTAAATATAAGAGCTGAAACTATCAATCTTTGAGAAGAAAACCAAGGAGTAAATCTTTATGAACTTTAGCTAGGTAAAGTGTTCTTAAGTACAATACCAAAAGCATGATTCATACATGAAGAAATAAATTGGGATTCATCAAAGTTAAAAACTTTTGCTCTTCAAAGATACCATTAAGAAAATGAAAAGACAAGCAACCGGCTGGAAGAAAACATTTGCAAATCATGTGTGTGATAGAGACTTGTATCCAGAATCCATAAAGAACTCTTACAACTCAATAATAAGCAGCCCAATTTAATAATGGGTTGGAATAAAAGAAGAAATATGAATGGCTAATAAGTACATGAAATTATGCTCAATACATCATCAGTCATTAGAGAAATGAAAATGAAGTCCATACCTACTAGAATGTCTATAATAAAAAGAAGAAAACAGTATCTAGCATTGGTGAGGATGTGGAGAAACTGGAGCCCTTCTAGATTGCTGGTAGGAATATAAAATGGTGCAGTCACTTTAGAAAAGTTTGTTCGGGGGCACCTGGGTGGCTCAGGCATTAAACGTCTGCCTTTAGCTCAGGTCATGATCCCAGGATCCAGGGTTCAAGCCCTGCATCAGGCTCCCTGCTTGGCGGAAAGCCTGCTTCTCCCTCTCTCACTCCCTCTGCTTTTGTTCCCTCTCTCACTATGTCTCTCTGTGTCAAATAAATTTTAAAAATCTTTAAAAAAAAGTTTGTTCCACAAAATGTTAAACATAGATTTACCATGGGACTCAGCAGTTGCACAACTAGATATTTACCAAGAGAAATGAAAACATGTTTTCATAAAAGTGTGTACAGAAATGTTCATAGAAGCATTATTCACAACAAAAACTTGTACACCAATGTCCATAGTAGTATTATTCACAATAGCTAAAAGTGCAAACAATCCAAATACCCATCGACTGGTGAAAGGACTAACAGAATTGGTATGCCCATACATGGAATTTACTCAGAATTTAATCAGGAATAAAAAGGAATGAACTACTATTGATAGATGCTATAACATGGATGAACCTGAAAACCACTATGCTCAGTGAAAGAAGCCAGATGCAAAAGACTACAGATTATATGATTCCAATTACGTGAAAGGTCCAGAAATTATCTGTAGAGACAAAGACCTTTAGTGGTTGCCTGGGGCTAGAGATGGAAAGGGGGACTGACTGCAGACAGATATGAGGGGTCTCTTTGGGGTGACAGAAATATTCAAAATCTGGATTGTGGTTATACAGCTCTGTAAATTTACTAGATATCACTGAATTGTATACTTAAGGTGGGTGAATTTCATGGAATGAAAATTTTACCTCAAAGCTAACTTTTTTAAAAAAAGCTTTGGGGTGGGCGCTTGGGCCCACTGAGCCACCCAGGCACCCACCTCAAAGCTAACTTTTTAAAAATAGTATACTTATAACTGCCTATGAATTCCAGCTCTGCTACTTACAAGCTGTGGGACTGTGGGCATGTTATGTAATCTTAAAGGGACTCAGTTTCCTTACCTGTAAAAATGGGAATTATCTGCCTCATCAGATTGCTGTAAGGGTTAAAGTTAATACTTGTCAAGTCAGTGCCAATATTCAACTATTTAATTTTTTAAAAAGATTTTATTTACTTGACAGATAGATCACAGGTAGGCTGAGAGGCAGGCAGAGAGAGAGAGAGAGGGAAGCAGGCACACCGCGGAGCAGAGAGGCCAATGGGGCGCTGGATCCCAGGATCCTGAGACCATGACCTGAGCCAAAGGCAGAGGCTTTAACCCACTGAGCCACCCAGGCACCCCTCAACTATTTAATTTTTTTTTTAACTATTTAATTTTTAATAACATGATTTCTTGTGATGTTTCTATTTTCAGTACGTTTCTGACAATGAAGCATATGTTCTATTTATTATCAATGAATTTTATTTTTCATTGAGATATATTTCACATACCATAAGATTCACTCTTTTAAACTATACAATCCTCTGGTTTTTAGTATAGTCACAAAGTTGTGCAACTAACACCACTAGTTCAAAACATTTTTTAAAATTGAGGTATAGTTGACATAATATTACATTAATTTCAGGTGTACAACATAATGATTCGGCATTTCTACATTTTTATCACGTCAATGGGTTTTCTGAATTGGCCGTATAACTATTTAGAATGTAAGATAAATTCTAAATTTATAAACTTACAGATCTGTAAGTTCCTAAATTTAGGAACTAAATGCCTCCATTCAAAGACAATACATTGTACCGTCTCTACCATCACTTAATGTATTTATTGAAATAGAACTTTCTATGTTAGGTAAACTGTTGTAACCTAAAACTTGTGACAGAAAACATACTTCTTTTAATCTTCAGTATTCTATGAACACAGGTAATCTAAATTCTTATTCACCTCTCCTCACATTTTTTGCTGGCTAGAAAAGAACACCTATTCCTGACAGAAAATTTGTAAAGTGTAGAAATGCATGAGGAGAAACAAAAATTAGTCAACTTCTTTTTGATACACCGTGAAAAAAAGTTAGGAAACGCCCCGAAATCTGTAAATTTTAAAACACCGATTTAGTGGTAATCTTTCCATTGAATAAGTGAGTTTTCCTGTATGGGCTTAAAAACAATAGCAGCAACAACAACAACAAAACAACCTGCGCTCTTAAAAGACCTAGCTCTATCCTATGCTAACTCCGCGCCGTGCAGTTTCGAGACACCACGGACCGCCTCCCAGGCCCTAGAAACCTGTCTCTGAGAACAAGTTAGGGACTTTGCTCTTTCCATTCCTGGGCCGCTGATCACTTCAAACCTCCGCGCGAGGGCGCCCTCCCCGCCGCCCGCCGGGTGATGCGCATGGCCGTAAGCGCGGTTAGCTTGGCCATCACGGCCGAGCCGCACCCAGAGTCGAGCTCGCCTTATTAAATTATGGAAATCGGTAAAGATGGACAGCCCCACCGTCTGTCTCACACCCCAAAAGAACATTCCCAGCTTCCGGGAAACTCTCCGGCCATCCCCACCGGGAACCGGAAATGGCTTCTCCCACGCCACCGCGCTTGGCGGTTTCATCGGGGTCTTCTTTTAGGGGTGCCCTCAGCGTTGCCTGCACGCACACACACAGACACACAAACACACACAAAACCATCAGGTCTGCAACGATGGATTCCGAAACTTTGCCTCCTGTTTTTTTAGTGAGTCTTCCGGCAGGCACTGTGTAAACCCAAGCATAGAGAAGTCCAAGCAGCGAGGACCCTGCTGCACCGGCTATCCTCCTTTCCCAGGCGTGGGCCCTAGTCGGCCTTCCTGCTTCCGCTTCTCCGCCCCACAAAAGGGGACCTGCATTCGGTCAGGCCGCGACTGGGGTGACTTCCTTCCTCTCGGAGCAAGATGGCGGGTGGTGAGGCTGGAGTGACTCTGGGGCAGCCGCATCTTTCTCGCCAGGATCTCGCCACCTTGGTAAGGTTTCGTTTTGCAAGGATGCGGGGTGAACTCAGAAGTGAGTGATCGAACCTCCGGGGAGGCGTTGAGACGAGGCATTGCCGCGCTGTCGGGAGCATATGTTAGGAGGGAGACTCGTGCCGCCACCTGCACCTCGGCAAGTCCGCGGGCTGTGCTGTGCTTGGGGCTGTGAGGTTGTGGGACCTCAAGCCCCCGAAAGATTCGGCTGGAAAGCCATGGTGTTAAATGTTACCAAGGGTTTTGCTTCTGAAGGTCTGGGAAGGGAGTCCTTGTCCTCGGTGCTTATGCTGTCAAGGTTGCGGGGTGGGGGTGTCTCGGTATTTGACATCTCCCATGGTGAGTGGAGGTGTAGTTTTCTATAAGGATGAAGAACTTTTAGGGCTTTCCATTTGTCAGAGTACAATATTATTCTTGCAGGAAAAGTGCTTTAGAAGTAGAGGAGAGCTGTTCCATGGTGGCAGGTTATGGGTAGCAAATGTAAAGTTAAAGGAAAAGTTGTGATCTGTCTTACGTATAGCGATTTAAAATAAAAATGTTTCATTGCAGGATGTTACCAAGTTGACACCACTTTCACACGAAGTTATCAGCAGACAAGCCACAATTAATATAGGTAAGATAAGAATAACTTGGTGACATGACGTGCTTGATGTCGACAAGTAGTTTTAACTTCTCCCTTTGTGTGATAACTTGAATTTCATGAGGACGCAGATATTCAAGAAATAGACTTTGAGCCTATGTGAGTAAAACACCTGCAGGATTTTGTGGGAAGCATATATTGTTTACGCCTAGGTCATGTCTAGGTGAGAAGAAAAGATACAGACATATGAAAAATTTAGTAGCATAAGGCAAGGTGTAGTCACGTGGCAGAAAAGGTGAAAACGTAGTACTTTATACACAGGGTTGTTGCAAGGGCATAATTTTCAAAAGTTTTATTTGATATATAAGCGATTATTTTTTTTAAAGATTTTATTTATTTATTTGACAGAGAGATAGATCACAGGTAGGCAGAGAGGCAGGCAGAGAGAGGAGGAAGCAGGCTCCCTGCCGGGCAGAGAGCCCGATGCGGGCCTTGATCCCAGGACCCTGAGATCATGACCTGAGCCGAAGGCAGAGGCTTTAACTCACTGAGCCACCCAGGCGCCCGATATATAAGCGATTATTAAGTAGAAGGGTTCCCCCCGCAATTGTCTAGAACTTTAGAGGAGAAGGTTTGTTAACTGAGTGTAAATTTAAGGTATTTGACAGCCTGCACAAGTGGCACAATTAAATCTAGTTAAAAGTAAAGCTCTACCATCAGGTTATTAAGAAGTTATAAGATATATATTACCCTTGATAGCATTACCATAATTAAACCTGGGTTGTTTTCCTATTTTCATGGATTCTTTTTGGTTGGGTCAGGACTCATACCTGTTTACTTCACTCTGGTTATGCTGGAAAGTTCCTTAGTATCTAGGATTTTATCTTCTCCATATTGAGTGTTTATTTTATATGAAAGCAGTCTTTTATGGGATTAGAAACATAAGATGAATAGCTTTTATCGTACCGGAGTATAGTTTTTGATTAGATTGTCGTTACATGGAAGTTCCGTTCAGTCCTGTATCAGAATAAGGTTTTGGTAGGAAAGAATATGAAGGAGGAAAAATTGAAGTCACTGTTGGTTTTCTGTTGATATTTATAGTGAGTTTTAGCTTTGGGTTTTCTACCCCATTGCTTTTTGAAACAGTGTTTGGTTTAACTGAATGCACATGAAGTAATTTCTTACATTTTTTCTATAGGTACAATTGGTCATGTAGCTCATGGGAAATCCACAGTTGTAAAAGCTATTTCTGGAGTTCACACTGTCCGGTTCAAAAATGAACTAGAAAGAAATATTACAATCAAGCTTGGATATGCTAATGCTAAGGTGAGCTTTTACTGTGGAACTAGAAATAACTGTTGAATGTGCAGATAACAAATTCGAATCTTTTTTTCTTTGGAATTTTTAGATTTATAAACTTGACGACCCAAGTTGTCCTCGGCCAGAATGTTACAGATCCTGTGGAAGTAGTACACCAGATGAGTTTCCTACAGACATCCCAGGGACCAAAGGGAATTTCAAATTAGTCAGGTGACCTCTTTCAAAAAACACTTTATACTTCGTATTCTATTGTCTTGTGATTGTACTTTTTGAAATATTTAACTAGATACTAAATTTTGAAACTAATTGCTGAATGTTTTTATTTTTCTGTTTTTAATGTTATTATTGTCCATAATGACAGTAATTTGAAAAGTGAAGTATTTCAACCTCAATTCATATACTTACATGTAAGTTCTCTGAAGGAAAGGTCTCATGTAAGCTAATGGAGTGGAGGGAAACAGCTCATTGGATTTAGGAGAAGCTTTTTGCGAGGCTTCCTGCATTTCTTTTAAACAGTGTTGTTTCTGTTTTTTAGATAGGGAACGAACAAAGCCATTCTTAATTACCTCTCTTCAGTACGTGGGCTTGTTACCCATTTAGTTTCTGAATATGATTCATATCCTGGTTCTTTATGAAATGTTACAGACCTCTACTCTTTAGTGATGTTAGTGGGGTTGGGGATGGCCCACAAGGAAATTTTACATTGGGGCAAGGTGGGGACTATGGAAAGGTGAGTGAGGCCCTTGCTTTCGGCCCAAAATGTAAGGGGGGGAATCCTAAAAAAAAACAAAAACAACAAAAAAACTCTCAGTGATCAAGATAAATGATATTTCGAGGCAGTGCTTTTTGAAATTGATGAAAAGAAATCTTAATAGAATATTGTTTAAATACAACTCAAAATTACACATTTTTTTCCTCTTCAGTATCAATATTTTTGTTTCAGTGTAGCATTATTAGTTACCGTTGGTATTTTGCTTATTAATTTTTTTTACATTTTGTTTTTTTTAAACCTTAAATTAGATATTATTTATCTTGATAAGTGAATTTCTTGACATTCTCTTAAATTTTGCACCTAAGACAAATATCTCACTCAGCCTTACCCTGGTTCTGGTCCTCATCAGAGATCAGCAAACTTTTTTTTTTAAATAAGTGGCCACATCATAAAATATTTACATCTTTGCAGACCATAGGTTCTCTGGGAAGAGGCTACTTGTCTCTGCTCTTGTGTTGTGAAAGTAGATGCAAATGATATGTGCTTGAGTGGGTATGGGCCAGATTTGGCCTAAGGGCCTTAATTTGCTAACCTCTGTTGTAGATCATGATCATGTGAGCATACACTCTTTAAAAATAGTGATTCTCAATGAATAGCAGTTTTGCTAAAATAGTATTGTCATCCTCACTTCAGATTGGCAGTTCCAACTTTTTAAGGTGCTAGAGGAATTTTTGGCAAATTATTTTTTCAGATGGCAGTGCCCATTCTGTTAACATAGTTTTAGCTTTCAAATTGATGACATTTCCAGTATACATTTTATACCATGCTCTATACCGTATTTCTTTTGATTGGATTTGGGAATTTCTCTCTGTTGAAATCTGGATTGATTTTAGGACTGATTGTTATTTCTTAATTGTTAGACATGTTTCCTTTGTTGACTGTCCTGGCCACGATATTTTGATGGCTACTATGCTGAATGGTGCAGCAGTGATGGATGCAGCTCTTCTGTTGATAGGTAAATATATCAGAATTAGTGTTGACAAACCAGTGTGGAGCAAATCCAAGATAGAATATTTAAAGGGGAACTTAGACCATTAAGGGCCATATCCATTACCTAAGAGTGACACAAATGGGAGCTAACATGTCATCCAGGATGACATCCTTGCCTACCCGGTATCACAAAATACTAAGCAAGATAGATGTGGGGCTGATCGGAGAATTCTTAGGTTAGTATATATTTTTAAATTTAATCAGTAGTGCATTTTTCCCACCTAGATCACATGTTTAGTTTTAAATTTGTATGTAAATGTACATGTATTTTTTATCCACTGCAACATTGATGTATACTGGTTTTATTTAGATGCAAATCTTATTCATAGTAAGTGCTGAAGTGTAGACCTAATTGGGGTTTTCAAAGCTAAGGTTGTGCTACCTTTCTTATGTGAGCTGTCAAGAGATTTCATTGCTATGGGACGTTATTTTTGGTTTTTTGAAGATTTTATTTGAGATTGAGAGACAGAAATAGAACAAGAGCAAGGAGGAGAGGGAGAAGCAGGCTCCCCACTGAGCAGGGAGCCTGATGCAGGGCTCTATTCTAGGACCCTGGGATCATGACCTGAGCCAAAGACAGACACTTAATCTATGGGACATAATTTTTTAAAGGGTGCCAAGTAGATACAGGACAGGACAGCTCAACATCACTGTTGTGGGAAGTTGATTGTTGGAATGCCCAACAAAACATGCCAGTGTTTATGATACACTGTTGGTTATCTCTGCATTTACACTTTGATAGTAGTTGAAATTCATGGACTATAGTAAGTGTTTTCCCTTAATTACTCTCTGCCTCTCAGGAGCTTAACTGGGCCAAAACATCTCTAAGACTAGATAGAGCCAGAGGGCTATACTTTGTACCTAAGCAAAGGGCAGACCTTGGGATGCCAAACTTGTTGATTCCAAGCTTCTTGCATAGCACCAGCAATGGAAGTCAAATGATCTGGAGGCTCCAGTGAATGCAGGCACAGAGGGTGAAACAGGGAAAAAGGTGGATGCTTGACAGTGATATCCAGGACTTTTGCCTGGAGTAAGTCTAGGATATGCAAAAGTTTCCTTCATTAGATGCCAGGTGAATTTGTTTTGGTAGTAAAATACACATAAAATAAAATTTACCATTATAGCTACTTAAAGTGCACAACTCATTGACATTAGGTACAGTCACAGTGTTCTATAAGCATCATAAATTTCTAGTTCCAGACATTTTCTTTTTCTTTTTTTTTTTTTTTAAAAAGATTTTATTTATTTGACAGAGAGAAACACAGCCAGAGAGGGAACACAAGCAGGGGGAGTGAGAGAGGGAGAAGCTGGCTTCCCGCCGAGCAGGGAGCCCAATGTGGGACTCGATCCCAGGTCTCCGGGATCATGACCTGAGCCGAAGGCAGTTGCTTAACCAACTGAGCCACCCAGGCGCCCTCCAGACATTTTCATTACCCCAAAAGGATACCCCATGCCCGTTAAGCAGTTACTTTATGCCATACTTTCCCCTCAGCTCCTGGCAACCACTAATCTGCTTTCTGTCCCTATGGATTTGCCTATTCTGGATATTTTCAGTTAATTGTTAATGCATCCTTTTTATTCTTTCATCATCTAGCTGGTAATGAGTCTTGTCCTCAGCCTCAGACTTCTGAACATCTGGCTGCTATAGAAATCATGAAACTGAAGCATATTTTGATTCTACAAAATAAAATTGATTTGGTAAAGGAAAGTCAGGCTAAAGAACAGTATGAACAGATCCTTGCGTTTGTACAAGGTAAGAAGCCATAATCACTAATAAATCTATGAATCACTTTGAGAGGTATTTAATCCAGATACCTGATGTTAAATTTAACTTCTACTATAATAGACTATCTGAAATAGATAAATTTTTGCATCTTAAAACCTTATTTCTCTACCTATTACTTGTTAGCTACCTAATACAATTAGTGAAATCTGCGTTTATGAATTTGATAAACTAAATAAAGCACATATATTTTTTCATCCATGTATATTTAAAATATTTTACTGAAGTATAGTTGACATACTGTTATATTAGTTTCAGGTGTACAATGTAGTGATTCAACAGTTCTGATAATTCAGTATATTATGCAGTGTTCCCGACAGTAAATGTAGTTACTGTCTGTTACCACAGAAAAGTTGTTAAAGTATTTTTGTTTATATTCACTATGCTGTACATTTCATCCCAGTGATTTATTTTATAATTGGAAGTTTAAAGTGAAGTATATTTTTGCTGGCTGAAAGAACTGAAGTTGTATTCTGGAAACTGCGTCAGTTTAGGAAAAAAAAAAAAAAAAGTCCTCCTTAATGAACAAAAGCTTTTTTTTTTGTTTTAAACTTAAGTCTTAATACTTCTTACTGAGTTTTTTCATCATTGGAACTGACAATGATGTATTTAATTTTTATAGTGTTCATTTCACTTTTCCATTCATTTCTCTATTGCTTAAGCTTTTTCATTTCAAGGAAGACAATGCATGTTATTGTTGACAGTTCTCTCTCAGCTTTATTAGGATTGACCCCCATGAACCTAGTTCTGTCATGGTGAAAAAGAATAAATCATTTTTATTAAAATCTCTTTATGTTTGGTCCATTTCTTTGACCAACCTGTTTGACATATAATTAATAAGGAGCAAATATTTTATGAGCCAGTACTCTTTGATTAGCAGAGAGTCTGTAATTTTACTTTGACATTTATTTGGAGGTTAATTACATGTTACTACAAATCTCTAAACTAGTAAAGTGCTTTTTCCCAGCAGTGTTAGTATTTTATTCCTTTAGATTGTATTATCATTTTAGCATATTAAATACATGTGTAAATATATTTCAATAATTTTTTTTCCATAAAGGGACTAGTATTCATTTTCAGAAGTAAAACAAACAATACTGCCACCTTTTTAAACAGAATTATCACTTTGTACCTGTTGTTGACATTTGCGTTAGGATGTTTAGGCATCTGTTTTAGTGTTTGTGCTTTGTTTTGTTTTTTAAAGATTTTATTCATTTATTTGATAGCACAAGTAGGCAGAGCGGCAGGCAGAGGGAGAGGGAGCAGCAGACTCTCCACTGAGCAAGGACCCCGATGAGGGGCTCGATCAGAGGACACTGGGATCATAACGTGAGCCGAAGGCAGCTGCTTAACTGACTGAGCCACCCAGGCACCCCGTTTTGTTTTGTTTTAAGATTTATTTATTTTAGAGAAGAGGGGGCAGAGGGAGATGGAGAATCTCAAGCAGACTCTCTGCTGAGCACAGAGCCTGACGTGGGTCTTGATCCCATCACTCCCAAGATCGTGACCTGAGCTGAAATGAAGAGCTGGAGGCTCAACTAACTCAACTACCCAAGCACTCCTACACATCTATTTTTGTAATCTTAACTTTTTCATGTAACATAAAAGCATCAAGTTCTGTAAAAGTAAAGAATCTTAATTCTTCTGAATTTTATACAGGTACAGTAGCAGAAGGAGCTCCTATTATTCCAATTTCTGCTCAGCTCAAATACAATATTGAAGTTGTTTGTGAATACATAGTGAAGAAAATTCCAGTACCACCAAGAGACTTTACTTCAGAACCCCGACTTATTGGTAAGTGATACTATTTGTCTTTAACTCTTAATTTGATCTTTCTCACATTGGTGATTCCTCTTGAAGGGTGTTTATTAATAATTCCTCTTTCTGCAGAGATGGTAGCAATCTTTGTAAAAAGTTTTTTTGATTCTGGGATTGTATTGACAATACTAGATTGCATTACTGGAAGAGGGACAGAGTCCCCACACAGAAGGAACTTTTAACCATTTTGTGGCCTGTATATGGTATGTCACATGATCAAGATAGTGTCATACAGTATTCTCTATGGAATTAAAATGTTTTTGTCAGGAACAGGTTACTAGAACTTTCATACAGATGTTTTTATTGTACCATTATGAAGATTTTACTTTTATTTAAGTGCATAAGGCCAATATTGGTCCTACTTAAGCTTTTGGTTCCTACAGAGATATAGGGGCCTTTTTAAAACAGACATTTGAGCCTCTCTGGGCCTGCACCTGGTGCCCACCTATATATTGTGGGAAGTGTTCTCTTGGATAATTGTGATGTGTATCCTTGTTAAAGGTCACTGCTCTTGACCTAATAAGTTCAGTTCATGTAGTTCTAAAGTTGTTTTGTGGGTGCCTGGGTGGCTCAGTTGGTTAAGCGACTGCCTTCAGCTCAGGTCATGATCCCGGAGACCTGGGATCGAGTCCCACATCGGGCTCCCTGCTCAACGGGAAGCCTGCTTCTCCCTCTCTTACTCCCTCCGCTTGTGTTCTCTCTCTGGCTGTGTTTCTCTTTGTCAAATAAATAAAAAATCTTAAAAAAAAAATTTTAAAGTTGTTTTGTAGTTTTAAAACTAAATTTTAATTAAAGAATTTATACAGAGGTAGATAAAGAAAAAAAGTCTCCCTGCCTTTTGCTTCTAGCCCTTTAGCCCAGAAGTAACCAAAGTTAATGGTGTGTACTAGTCTCACACCTTCCTCTTTATGCACATCATTATGTATAAACATGTACGTGTTTCCCGTTTTAGTTTTGCTTTATGGAAATGGGATTGTACTCTGTTATTTTTGTCTAATTTTTTTTGTGTTTGTATACGTTTTTTAAATAGTATGTGTGGGTTATCCTTTTAGGTCATTTACATTATAGGTCAGACATTCTTTTTTTTAAAGATTTTATTTATTTATTTGACAGAGAGAGATCACAAGCAGGCAGCGAGGCAGGCAGAGAGAGAGGAGGAGGCAGGCTCCCTGCCGAGCACAGAGCCTGATGCAGGCCTCGATCCCAGGACCCTGAGATCATGACCTGAGCCGAAGGCAGAGGCTTTAACCCACTGAGCCACCCAGGCGCCCCAGACTTGGTTTTTTAGGGGTGCCTGGGTGGCACAGTTGGTTAGGCGTCCAACTCTTGGTTTCAGCTCAGGTTGAGATCTCAGGGTCATGGGATGGAGCCCCATGTTGGGTTCCACGCTCAGTGCAGAGTCTGCTTAAGTTTCTGTCTCCCCCTGCCCATACCCCCCAGCGTGCGCTCTCTCAAATAAATAAGTCTTCTAAAAAAAAAAAACAACAAAAACAAAAAAACACCCAAAACATTCTTTAATACTTGCTGATATTCCATAGTTTGGATGTACCATAATATGCTCCCTATTAATTAACTTTTAATTTATCTCCACAATTTTCATCATAAGTAAACCTGCAATAAACGTAGGAGTAATGATAGTAGATCCTGTCACAAAGTTGCCCCTATGTGTATAAATATTATGTGGCCACTTTCTTAGAAAAGTTATCTTAGTAAAGAATATTTCCGTTAATGTTAAAATGAGCAGATTTGGCTTTAATTTGTTTGGTTTTCTTTTAGTTATTAGGTCCTTTGATGTCAACAAGCCTGGCTGTGAAGTTGATGACCTGAAGGGTGGTGTAGCTGGTGGCAGTATTCTAAAAGGAGTATTAAAGGTGAGCTGGATTTTGATTGTTGTGTTTTTATTTTGTTTATTTTTCTCTTGTCTTAATCATAAGGTGAATGGTGTGGACACTCCAAATTGAAAGTAAAATTTTTTTCTTTTTAAATATGGAGCACATTTTATATGGAGATAGGCTTGTGTGGGTAGGTAGTTAGCAACAGTTGGATGGATGTTTCTGGTTTTGAAGCTGTCTTCCCCATTATTTATTTATTTTTTTAATAACAGTCCTCGACATAGAGAAATAATTGCCTTTTCAGTTTTGGCATCTTCCTATTAAGACTTCTGGTATGTGAGTGGTAATGGTGTTGTCCCACAGTAATTCTGATACTAACTTCTGTGTTTACAGGTGGGCCAGGAGATTGAAGTCAGACCTGGTATTGTTTCCAAAGATAGTGAAGGAAAACTCATGTGTAAACCAATTTTTTCCAAAATTGTGTCACTTTTTGCAGAACATAATGATCTGCAGTATGCTGCTCCAGGAGGTCTTATCGGTAAGGATTTTTCTCTCATCCCTGCATTTTTAAGTTGTCTTATTTTTCATGGGAAAAGGATTACCCAAAAAGGTATATTGTAGATTTTTAATTGGTTGTTTCAAATTATTGATGGGGGTGGGGAACATTCATGTGGTTAAGCTGTTGGTTTTAGTTCATAAGATGGTTTCATGTGTTTGTAAAAGTTATTTCTAAGGATAAAGAAGAATACGTTTTGGTTTAGTATATGAAGTAACTCCTTTTAGCAGTAATTAAACAAGTTTTATGATCCAGCATTTAAAATAATTAAGTATGCTTTTTTTGTCTGCACAGTTTTGATGGTAGAGTCATTGGGTTTTTTGTGTGTTTTGCAAATGGAGATTTACCCACAAATGTTAATTGAATCCTGTCAGATCATGTTTACTCTGAGGTGGGAATAAAAAATAACTTCAATTGTGTAGCAATTAGAGAGATGATTTTATGGATTTTTCTAGTTCCTTACAACTTAGTGTCTTACCAGATACCCAGAAAAAGACAAGATTCAAATGAGAAGTAGATATGTTGTACCTTTGAATTAAAGAAGAAATTGTTGGATAAAGAAGGAGTTTGTCTTTTGGTTCTCTGTTTTTTGGGTATATAATTCACGTTTTTATCCTGTAATAAAGAGTTTAGGGCACCTAGGTGGCTCAGTGGGTTAAAGCCTCTGCTTTCGGCTCAGGTCATGATCTCAGGGTCCTGGGATCAAGGCTCGCATCGGGCTCTCTGCTCAGCAGGGAGCCTGCTTCCTCCTCTCTGTCTGCCTCTCTGCCTCCTCGTGATCTCTCTGTTGAATGAATAAATTAAAAAAAAAATCTTTAAAAAAAAAAGAGTTTATCATATATAATTTAATGATAGTGCTCATGTAGCCACCACCCAGCTTGAACAGTTAATCAGTACTTTACCAGTTTTGCTTCATCTTTTTTTTTTTTTTTTAAGATTTTATTTATTTGACAGAGAGAAACACAGCCAGAGAGGGAACACAAGCAGGGGGAGTGAGAGAGGGAGAAGCAGGCTTCCTGCCGAGCAGGGAGCCCGAAGTGGGGCTCGATCCCGGGTCTCCGGGATCATGACCTGAGCCAATGGCAGTCGCTTAACCAACTGAGCCACCCAGGCGCCCCTTGCTTCATCTTTTTATCTCCTTCCCTCTCCTCATATGCAGCTATAATATTTTGACGTGGATCCCAGGAATCGTATATGAAGTCCTGAGGTTATTTTTTTAATCAGCCTTCAGGGGAGAAATGGCAGGCAAATGTTCTACAAATTGCTCATTGTGAATTTTGTATCTTTTCAACCTTTATTAAGGATATTCAGACTCATTTTTGAGTTCGGCTGTCATCTCTGTCCTTTGTTTAGAATTTAAACCACGAAATGGTTCTCAAATGCCCAACTAATCCATGGGTTTTTAATTCTGTTTCTTCAGGTAAGACAGGTATTCTGTCATGCCTATGAAGCTGTTACACGAGTATGAAAATATAAATGTGTATTAAACTGTATATAGGTCTATGCTGTCCTTGTTTGACTAAGTTTTGGGTAAATTGCTTTATAGAAAATTAAAAGTTGAGCTTTATATATCTTGTTTTTGTATTAGGAGTGGGAACAAAAATTGACCCCACCTTGTGCCGGGCCGACAGAATGGTGGGACAGGTACTTGGTGCAGTTGGAGCTTTACCAGAGATCTTCACAGAACTGGAAATCTCCTATTTCCTACTTAGACGGCTGCTAGGTGTACGCACTGAAGGAGACAAGAAAGCAGCAAAGGTAAGTGCTTTCTGTAATTACTGTTTCAGAAAAGTGGCAGGGATGTTAGGACTAGTTTTGAAAAGGTAAGGGGCGCCTGGGTGGCTCAGTCATTAAGTATGTGCCTTCGGCTCAGGTCATGATCCCGGAGTGCTGGGATCAAGCCGCGCATCGGGCTCCCTGCTTGGCGGAAAGCCTGCTTCTCCCTCTCTCACTCCCCCTGCTTGTGTTCCCTCTCTAGCTGTGTTTCTCTCTGTCAGATAAATAAAATCTTTTTTTTTTTTTTTTTAAAGAAAAGGTGAGTAAATTTGGCTACTTTCAGGAAGTTGAAAAGTCTCATTTAGGTTAGTAGAGATGGAAAATTGCTGGCATCTCTTGTTGGCAAGGATGTAGGAAAATAAGCAGTCATTTTTGGAAAGCATTTTCTTGATTTTGGGCTCTATCTTTCCTCAATTTATTTTCCTAGGTGCAAAAGCTGTCTAAGAATGAAGTGCTCATGGTGAACATAGGATCCCTGTCAACGGGAGGAAGAGTTAGTGCGGTCAAGGCCGATTTGGGGAAAATCGTTTTGACTAACCCTGTGTGCACAGAAGTAGGAGAAAAAATTGCCCTTAGCCGAAGAGTTGAGAAACACTGGCGGTAAGTTTAGTAGCCTTTGTCACTATCTAATAAAAGAGACACAGTTGGTTCCCTTAAGTTCCTAGTGGTGCATGCAGACTTTACCTTGAATGCAACAGTTCTTTAGCTCAACTATTTATTGGGGCTTTGGGTCAGCTATTTATTTGGATAACTTTGAATCTGTGTTTCTAGCCCTGATTTATGAAACACACAGCCTGTGAAAGAAACCAATGAATTTAGGTTCAGTATTTCTCTTTGGCTTTTTAAAACTTTGTTTGGAAACAAATTTCAAACTTAACAAGAAAATTGCAAGAATTGCACACAACTCTTGTTCCCTTTTTTCGGTTACACGATTTATTTTTATGTATGTCTGTGTGTATATGTATTCTTTGTGTATAAGCTTTTTTCTCAAATGTTTGAGGAGTGGGTTGTGTTTATCATACCTCTTGATCTCCCTTACACGTTGGTTTATATTTTCTAGTTAACGTCAATAAATTACTGAAACCTACAGTTGATATTCCAGTTATACAGCTTGTCCCAATAATGTCCTCTAGTCTCTCTGGTCTGGGCTCATGCACTGCATTTACTTGTCATATGTCTCTGATCTTTAATTGGGTACTTCCTCAGCTTTTTTTTGGTCTTACTTGATATTGACTATTTTGAGGAATACATTTTTAATTTTCCTCAGTCCGAGTTTATCTGATACTTCCTAGGATTAGATTCAGGTTATGTATTCTTGGCTGGAATAGTTATGTAGGTGATGATGTCTCCTCAGGAAATCACAACCAGAGGCACATGAGATCTGATTGCTTCTTGTGGAGGTTAATTTTGATTATGCAGTAGCAGTATTGTCTAGTTTTTCTACTATATGGTCTTTTTATCTGTGCACCTACTAAACATTTTGTGGGAAGACTCGTTGAAACTAAGTGAATAGCTTACTCCTCATCCCATCGTATCCCCCTGGACTTAGCCTCCACTGATGATTCTTGTCTGAATTGAACTTGATTATATGATTAGAAAATGGTGACTCCCCTCCCCCAACCCATGACTTCTCATTTATTGTTCTTTCTTCCCTTTTGTTTACTTAACTGGTTATGATATAGACTCATGGAGTTCTATTTTATTCAATAGGTTATGATTCATTACTGTCCTTGTTTACTGTGATGCCCAGATGGTTCAGGATTTGTCTAGTAGTGATCCTTCAAGCTGGCTCCTATATCCTTTTGACATGTCCCCATCATTTTTTTGTTAACAGCTCCTTAGTTTCTGGCACAAGATGTTCCAAACTCATACCTCCCCTGCTCCAGTTTTCAAATTGGCCGTTTCTCCAAGGAAGCCTGGTTTCTTTTAGTGGGAAATGGAAATAGAAATGAAGATCTGGGTAGTAGGTGTGCTCATTGTTCCTAGGGTGCTATTCCTTCTAGGTTCTTTGAGTGGATAAGCTAGGAAACACACATCTTTGAATGCTGACTGTTTGCTCTTAGTTACCTGGTTAGTTACTGAATCTACGCTTTCCTTTCTATTCTTTGTGGCAATATTGTACCCCTTACTGCCATCATTTCACACTTAAAAGTTACTGCAAAAGATGGGACGCCTGGGTGGCTCAGTTGGTTAAGCGGCTGCCTTTGGCTCAGGTTATGATCCCAGGATCCTGGGATTGGGTCCCGCATTGGACTTCCTGCTCAGTGGAGTGGCTCCCTCTGCCTGCTGCTCCTCTTGCTTGTGCGTGCTCTCTCTCTCTGACCAAAAAAAAAAAAGTTACTGCAAAAGATTCCTAATTTGCCTCTTCTTTTGTTAAGAGTTCAGTCAAAATCAATCTTCCTAGGGCGCCTGGATGGCTCAGTGGGTTAAAGCCTCTGCCTTCAGCTCGAGTCATGATCCCAGGGTCCTGGGATCAAGGTCCATGTGAGGCTCTCTGCTTGGCGGGGAGCCTCTTTCCTCCTCTCTCTCTGCCTGCCTCTCTGTCTACTTGTGATCTCTCTCTTTGTCAAATAAATAAAATCTTGTTTTAAAAAATTAATCTTCCTAAAATATTGTTATTATGCTGTGTCCATTAATTTCCAATAGTTTCTCACTACTTTATGATATTCCAGACCTTTTTGGAAGCCTGCTTCAGTGCATTTTATGTTTCTTCCTGCTTTGTCTCATATAAACCCTCTAAATTACACTGCTCTGTGTGCTTATTGTTGTCATAATTATTCAGATCACCTTTGGTTCTCTGTTTTTCACTTGCTACTTCCCTTACTAGGCTTCTCTGATACTGTGCCCCATGAAGGTCTGTCATCACTTACTGTTCAGAAGATTGATCTGAATTATTACTCTATAATTTAGAGAGAGTTAAACTTCTGGTTGAATTTTAAGTAAATAATCCTGCTTTGTGGTGATTTATGTTATTTGAGTTTACTCTTTGGTGTGATTATAGCATTTGCTATTACACAGATTCCCAGGGTATTTTAAAATAGGCTTAAATAATAAACTCCCAGAAACTCTCAACAGGGAATGTATTAGTCTCACTTAGTTAGAATGGTCCAACATTTCCTAGATCAGAACAGATTTTAAAATAAAAGGATTTTTGTGTGTATGTCTGCCTGCTAATACTATAAGAGGATTCTATCCACATGAAACTAGATTTTGCTTAAAAATTAGCAAGACTTCACCAGAAAACTATTAGAACTAATAATAAATGGATTCAAGAAAGTTGTAGGATACAAAATTAATATATAGAAATCTCCTATACTTCTGTATACTAAAAACAGACTACCAGGGAGAGAGATTAAGAAAATGTTTCAATTTATGGTTGCTTCAAAAAGAATAAAATAACTAGGAATAAATCGAAGGAGGTGGAAGACCTGTACTTTGAAAACTAAGACTTTGGTGAAAGAAATTGAAGACAACATAAACAAATGGAAAGATATAATATGCTTATGCATTAGAAGAACTAATATTGTTGAAATGGTATTACTGTCCAAAGCAATCTACAGAATCAGTGCAATTCCTATCAAAATATCATTTTTCATAAAACTAGAATAAATAATCTTAAAATTTGTATGGAACACAGAAGATCCCAAATAGCCAAAACAGTCTTGAGAAAAAAGCACAAACCTGGAGCTATCACTATTCCAGGTTTCATGCTATCTTACAGACCTGTAGTAATCAAAATAGTATGGTACTGGCACAAAAATAGATACATAAATGCGTGGAACAGGATAGCCAAGAAATAAACCCATGCTTATGTGGTCAGTTAATCTGTGACAGAGGAGGCAAGAATATACAGTGGGGAAAAGAGAGTCTCTTCCAAAAACAGTGCTGGGAAAACTGGACAGCTATACACAAAAGAGTGAAGCTGGACCGCCTTTATTTATTTATTTATTTATTTATTTATTTATTTATTTATTTATTTAAGAGAGTGTGAGAGAGAGCATGAGAGGGGAGAAGGTCAGAGGGAGAGCAGACTCCCTGCAGAGCTGGGAGCCCGATGTGGGACTTGATCCCGGGACTCCAGGATCATGACCTGAGCTAAAGGCAGTGGCCAACCAACTGAGCCACCCTGGCGCGCCCCCCCCCCTTTTTTTAAAGATTTTATTTGAAACAGAGCATGCAGACAAACGTGGTGGGTGGGGGGCAAGGGAGAAGGAGAAGCAGACTCCCTGTTGACTTGGGGCTCTATCCCAGGACCCCGAGTTCATGATCTGAGCTGAAGGCCGATACTTAACTGACTGAGCCACCCAGGTGCCCCAGAACTGGACCACTTTTTTACACCATGCCCCCAAAACAAATTCAAGACCTAAATGTGAGATCCAAAAACCATAAAACTCTTAAAACAAGCAGTAATCTTTGGCATCTCCTTTAGTAACATACTTACGGATATGTCTCCTCAAGCATGGGAAACAAAAGCAAAAATAAACTCTTGGGACTACACCGAAATATAAAATTTTTGCACAGCAAAAGAAATCAACAAAATGAAAAGACAGTCTGTTGAATGGGAGAAGGTGTTTGTAAATGACATATCCAACAAAGGCTTAGTATCCAAAATATATAAAGAACTTCCAAAACCCTGCGCCAAATAAGCCAAACAATTCAGTTTTTAAAAGGGCAGTGCACCTTAATAGACATTTTCCCGAAGACATACAGATGGCCAACAAACACATGAAAAAAGTCTCAGTATCACTAATCGTTGGGGAAATACAAATCAAAACCACAATGAGATAAACACCACTCTGAATAGCTAATGTCAAAAACACAAGAAAAAGAATGCCTGGGTGACTCCATTGGTTGGACGTCCAACTCGATTTCAGCTTAGGTCATGATCTCAGGGTTGTAAGATGGAGCCCCATGTTGGGCTCCATCTCAGCAGGAGGGGGGGGTCTGCTTGAGATTCGTAAATCTTAAAAAAAACAAAACAAAACATGGGCGCCTGGGTGGCTCAGTTGGTTAAGTGACTGCCTTCGGCTCAGGCCATGATCCCGGAGACCCATGATCGAGTCCCACATCGGGCTCCCTGCTCCGTAGGAAGCCTGCTTCTCCCTCTCTCATTCCCCTTGCTTGTGTTCCCTCTTGGGCTGTGTTTCTCTCTGTCAAATAAATAAAATCTTTAAAAAAAAAAACAAAACAGTCAAGAAATAAGTGTTGTTGAGGATGTGAAGGAAAGGGAACCATCATGTGCTGTTTGTGGGAATATAAATTGATGCAGCTACTATGGAAAATGGTATGGAATTTCCTCAAAAATTTAAAAATACCATATGACCTAATAATTCTGCTACTAGGTATTTACCCAAAGAAAATGAAAATGCTGATTTGAAAAAATACATGCGTGTATGTATCTATGTTTATTGCAGTGTTATAATAGCCAAGTGTCCATCCATATATGATTGGATGAAATAGATATGGTATATATACACAGTGAAATATTACTCAGCCATAAAAAATATAAAGTCCTGCCGTTTGTGACAACATGGATGGATCTAGAGGATTTTATGCCAAGTGAAGTAAGTTGGAGAAAGACAAATGACTCTATGATTTCACTATATGATTTCACTCACGGGTAGACTCCAAAAAACAGGCTCCTAAATATAGAGGACAAACTGGTGGTTTCTGGTGGGGGAATGAGGTGGGTAGGGGGACAAGTACAATAGGTGAGAGGGATTAAGGCTTCTAGTTAAAAAAATAAGTCCTGAAAATGAAAAGTGTACCTTAGAGAGCATAGTCAATAATATTGTGATGTGTGGTGCCAGATGGTGAGTGCAATTATGATAAGCATTGAATAATATGTAGAATTGTCAAATCATGCCTTCCACCTGAAACCTATATAATATTGTATCGCAGTTATACTTCAATCAGGAATTGAAGTAAAAAATAGATTTTTAAAAAATTAACAAGTATGTTAAGATTGTTAAATGAGGGCATCCGAGCGATCTTTACATTCCCTAGGAATTCCCATGTTTAGATGGGTTTTGTTTTAGAAGCTATTGTTGAGGTAGCAATCCAGACCGGTCATTGATTAGAGCAAATATTGAAAGAGGGAACAGAGGTTCTTCTGCTACTGAGAGTAATCTGCTAATAAGCTATACATTCTTCTCGTTCTTTTCTTAGTTTTCTTTATCCTCCAAGGTCATGCTAAGTCCTTTGTAATCTGTTGAGTGCTGTGAATGGTAAAAAAGCATTTTTCAAGGAGAAAAGGATAGAAAGATTTTTTTAGAAAACGAGACTGTGGTAGATTGTGTATCAGCATGGTTCCTTAGGTGGACTAGAAGATTCTGGTGGTTCTGGAGAGGTGAGTATTTTTCTCTAGAGTGAAGACAGGCATATTTGTAGTAGCAACTTTTTGTTTGCTTTTTTTTGGTCATTCGTTGTGGCTAGGGCCTGCTCATCTTTGCAGGTCTGAGGACCTAAGAAGAAAATGTGAGCTTTCTTAGTGGAGCAGCAGGTTTGGGGAACATTCAGATTCAGCAGATAGGCAAGTAAAACCAGTTATGTCATATAATTGTGTGGTAATGATAATGAAATGGGAGTAAAATTCATGGTTTTTAAAATATTCTTTTTGCAGTTTAATTGGTTGGGGTCAAATAAGAAGAGGAGTGACAATCAAGCCAACAGTAGATGATGACTGAAGAATTCCAGTGAAATCATACCTTCAGATGGAGTTGGAATTTCTCTTTACAACCTAGGGGTATATTTTCAAAGCAATACTGGGAAATTTATTTCACAGCTCATTACTTTAGTGGTAGCTGTAAGGTTATTCTCATTTTTTGGTAATGAAAATTTAACCTCTAGTGCTAAAATAGGGTCTACAATAAATGTAAAAATTGGCATAATGTTGGATTGAATCTACATTTTAGCAGAATTAATCATTTCCAAATAATGTCTAATTTATACATCACTGCAGGTTTCAAATGAAACTGCTACAATCATCTTTTTCTGTAGCACACATACCAACAAACCTGTTCTAAATAAAGGTTTTCTTCTTAATTTGCATGATTCATCTTTGAGTGGTTCCAGACTTGAAGGACTATTATACCAGTAAAAACTTGAAGACACAAGTTCTTGAAAACCGGTTTTCCTTTTTCCCATATTTATGTTGCTTTATCTTTGAAATTATGAGTGGAAAGGAAATTAAGTAAAATTATCCTTAAGCGCATAGGAGCTCATTCCCATGGACACACCTTTTTGTCCCCTTCCTCTTTTCCTGAATTGGAACACGGGAAACTAGAGCCAGAAGTTCTCACCTTCTCCCTTTGATGCTCTGCAATTGTTTCTGCATTGGTTTATACCTGAAATCTGATAGCCTTCCCCCATTGGAAAACACTGTTAAACCAGATGACTCGACATATGTAACCCAGATCTTTCTAGGTCTTATTTTATGTTTTTTTCTTAACTGCTTAATTGATATGGTTATAATGTAGATTCTAATATTAGTAACTTTTGGATCTTCCAAGAGGTCAGTGATGTTAGAAAGCAAAGATTTTTGATTTTTCTTTTTTTAAAGTTTTTTTTTTTTTTTTTTAATGGACACAGAGATCACAAGTAGGCAGAGAGGCAGGCAGAGAGAGAGGAGGAAGCAGGCTCCCTGCTGAGCAGAGATTCCAATGCGGGCCTCGATCCCAGGACCCTGAGATCATGACCTGAGCTGAAGGCAGAGGCTTTAACCCACTGAGCCACCCAGGCACCCGGGACTTTTGATTTTTAACTTATTCTCCATATTCTTACATTTTTCTTGTGCTCTGCTTTATTTTTTATTTATTTTTTTTTTAGATTTTATTTAATCATTTAAGAGTAAGAGCGTGTGAGTAGGTTAGAGGGGCAGAGGAAGAAGAAGAAGCAGATTCTATTGAGTGGGGAGCCTGATGCGGGCCTTGATCCCAGGACCCACAGGTCGTGACTCGAGCTAAAGACAGATGCTTAACTGCCTAAGCCACCCAGGCATCCCTGCTTTATTTATTTTTTTCTTTTTAAGATTCTCTTAAAGCAGTAGGTCCCAACCCTGACTGACATTAGATTTTCTGGAGAACCTTTAAAAAAGGGGGGGGGAAAGGGTGGCCTGCAGAGATTCTGATTTAACTGAGTAGGGGTGGAGCCCTGGCTTTAATATTTTTAAAAATTTCCCAGTGTTAAGAAGTGAGTTTAGAGGGTTGAGAAGTAGGTATATCAAATAACACAGAATATATTGAGTTTTGGTAGTCTGATAATAGAGTCTGATAATAGTCTTTAGTTGCTTTTTTAAAATTTGCATTTAACGTGGGGCTTGATGCCACAGTCTAATAATAAGCCTTTTTAGGAATTGAAACTGCCTTGTAGAAATTTAGGTGTGGCTGTGAATTGTTCCTTAAATTTATAAGTTCTGAAGAAGCATATAATGTTGCAGACTTGATTGACTTTGAAGGGTTGTGCTGTAGCATGAAGGACATTTGAATAAAGCAAAGTCCTAATTCAGACATTAATTTTATATTTAATATGTTCCTTTTGTTTTGTAAGCCCTTTCCACCAGTAATTCTGGGATAACAAGACCCAGAGTTTCAATAGTTGACTAAATTTATTTTCAGTAATCTCATGTCAAAATTGAAAGCAGAAGTCTTGTCTGTTTCCAGCATCTACAGTGAATTTCAACAGATTTATAAAGCACTGTGCTTAATGTAAATAGGTATATACAAATATGAAAACAGTGGGCCAAATTTTCTTAAAACTTCAAGTTAGTGCATTGATTCTTAGCAAAAGCTGTACCAGTTGAGAATCTGCCTGTAATGCAGTGTTACTGATGAAAGTACATTGCATGTGTAAATCCTCTTGGCTCACCTGTCAACATATTTTCGGAGTCTGACCAGTTCTCATCCCCTCTACTGTTAACAGCCGAGTTGATGCCACCAGGGGCTACCACCTGGAATAGCAGTGTGTAACTCCTCTGTGCTTCCACATTTGCCCCCACTGCAGTCTCTTGTCAACACAGCCAGTGTTACCTGTTTTGTAAGAGAATGCTTTGTGTTCCATTGTATGATAAGTTTTAAAGTCTTACAGAAATGGGGGTTATGAGAGCAATCTTGCTCTGACATGCAGATGATTTCCAGGCTGCCGTAGAAAGTTCTCTCTGTTAGGTAACCTCCAAAGATGTGTAGGGGTGTGTGTGTGTGTGTGTGTGTGTGTGTGTGTGTGTGTGTGTGTGTGTGTGTTTGGGTTTTGCAGTGGAAATAGAATTTTCTTTGATAAGGGTGCCTATAGCTGCACTCTTTTTAAAAATTTTTTAGACGGGGCGCCTGGGTGGCTCAGTTGGTTAAGCGACTGCTTTCGGCTCAGGTCATGATCCCGGAGACCCGGGATCAAGTCCCACATCGGGCTGCCTGCTCGGTGGGAAGCTTGCTTCTCCCTCTCTCACTCCCCCTGCTTGTGTTCCCTCTCTGGCTGTGTTTCTCTCTGTCAAATAAATAAAATCTTAAAAAAAAATTTTTTTTTAGATATTTTTATTTTTTTAAGTTATTATTTATTTGTCAGAGAGAGAGAGAGGGCGTGTGCACAAGCAGGGGGAGCAGCAGGCAGAGGGAGAAGCAGGCTCCCTGCTGAGCAAGGAGTCTTATGCGGCACTCGGATCCCAGGACCCTGGGATCATGACCCAAGCCGAAGGCAAATGCTTAACTGAGCCACCCAAGCATCCCTATAGCTGCGTTCTTAATAAAACTTTTGAAGTCTTATTTCTAGAAAAATTTAATATGGTGAAGCATTCATTGAAATGGATGCTTTTCTAGAAATACATAAATTTTTTAGAAATTGTCATAAATGAAGCCGATACTGGTAGTATACTTATAATCAAGAAACTTGGCTGGGGCGCCTGGGTGGCTCAGTTGGTTGAGCGACTGCCTTCGGCTCAGGTCATGATCTCAGAGACCCGGGATCGAGCCCCACATCGGGCTCCCTGCTCGGCAGGATGCCTGCTTGTGTTCCCTCTCTGGCTCTGTTTCTCTCTGTCAAATAAATAAAATCTTAAATAATAAATAAATAAATGGATAGATAGATAAATAAATAATATCTTTGAAAAAAAATGACCTCTGCAGAAGTTTCCACAAACTCAATATACATTCTACCAAAGTTCAAAGATTAGGTAATTTCTGTTTAAGCTGTTTCAGAAAGATGAAAAAGAAGACTTCATAACTCATTGCTGCCCAAACCTGGAGAGAATACTAAAAACAAAAGAATAAAACCACTGGAACATATTCTCACCAAGTTATAAAATCCATGCTAAAATAGTGAATTCCAGCAAAATTATATTAAAAGAATAATGCATTCTTTTGTACACATGGAAGTTAGAGAGGTTGGAAAAGAAAAGCATACTTCCAAGATGTATTTAATTCAATCCACAATAACTTTTAAAGATTTTATTTATTTATTTGACACAGATCACAAGTAGGCAGAGAGAGAGGAGGAAGCAGGCTCCCTGCTGAGCAGAGAGCCCGATGTTGGCCTTGATCCCAGGATCCTGAGATCATGACCTGAGCTGAAGGCAGAGGCTTTAACCCCCTGAGCCACTCAGGTGCCCCACAATAACTTTTTAAATGTAGGTAATGCAGAGAAGGAAACTATTAACTTGTGTCATGTGCTTAGTAGAAAACCATTGGAATCATGGTTTTGAATAATGAAATATTGGAGCTCAGTAATAATCTTACAAGATTCTGTAGGTGGGGAAAAGAGTTTGGGTTGGGTAAAAACGTGGAATTGTGAGGTTAATGAAGTAACTAGAGTGAAACTCAAGGTGGAAAGCAGTTACCAGTTGGATGACACTGGAATTCATGTGATTGTTTCTCTGTATTCTCATTAAGATCTGCAACAAGTCAAGAATGTTAGCTACCACTTGAGTTCTGCAACGGTATTCTCTGGAGCTTAGCAAATGAGATACAGATATTGGGAATGGAAGCAACAGAACATTATTTATGAGGTATAAGATTGTCTAGAAAATACAACCCAGGAACTGAAAAGCTATGAACTGCTAGGATAATTCAGTGAGGTGAAAGGGTTCGAGATAAATATGCAGTAATTATGAGTTTATTAAATAACTTACTGGATTATATCCCCCCCACACACATACAAATCAGAAAATGCAGCAGGCATAAACTATCCAGGTATAAATTTAAAAAGACTATGGATTAATTCACTGAAGGACAAAAAAGATAGAAATAAAAAAATAGGCAATATTCTTGCATGGAAATACTCAATATTGTATAGGTAGCTGCCATTTTTTTGCTATAAATTGAGTGCAGTCTGAATAAAAGTTTCAATAAGACTTTAAAGAACATGTCCAGCTGATAAAGATTTGGAAAAGTAAATTAACAAGAATAGTAAATAAACTTTTGGAAAAGAATTATGATGGGAGAGTTGACTTACCATGTTTTGGAACATAGGGAGTCACAGTATAAGAAGTATGGTATTGACGCAGAAATAGATCATTGGAACAAACATTATAACCATATATAAAAATTTAATAATACATACTATAGGCTGCATTTTACGTCTGTGAGGAAAAGGAAAGACTTTTAATCCAAATGGCTAGTTATTTGGAGATAAAAGATCTTTTATCTAAAGTCTTATTTAATGGGTTCCTGGGTGGCTCGGTCGGTTAAGCATCTGCGTTTGGCTCAGGTTATGAACCCAGGCTCCTGGGATCAAGTCCCGTGTCAGGTTCCTTGCTCAGTGAGGTGCCTGCTTCTTCCTCTCCTCCCCACTCCTGCTCTCTCTCACAATCTCTGTCTCTCAATAAAATAGATAAAATCTTAAAAAATAATGTCTTATTTAAGGTTTCATTTTATTGAGACAAAATTTGGAACAAAGAAAAAGTAAGATATTAATAATACGGATGAGGAATACAAAACAAACCCAAAAACCATAAAGGAGAAGTTGGCAGATCTAATACCTAAAAAAGTTCAGAATAGGGCCAAAGATACCACATATGTAAAAGATGATAGATTGAGAGAAAATACTTAAGACTTATGTGTCATCTGAAAGATTAATATTCCTAGAACAAATCAATAAGATAAAACAGAAACAGGACAAAATATTGTACCTCTTTCAATGGGCTAAAGACAGGAAGAGAGCTCGTGTTATTCAGGGGCACGCTGATTTGGGTGAAGACCACAGTTAGTGGCAGTCAAGTGATCCCGCAGGTAGGAGCAGATGTGACGTCTCCGTGGAGTTTTCTCAGTGTCTCAGACTTAACACGGAGAGCCTGCACTACTGCCAGTGACTTTCTTGTAAGGTCAATTCTTGCTGGATCAGAGAAAATGAGTTTTGTCTTGGGCCATTGTACCCTTTTTTTCCCTTTTTAAGATTTTATCTTAGAGCATTGTATACGGGGGGAGGAGCAGAGGGAGAGAGAGAATCTGAAGCAGAGTGTGGGCCGAGCTTGGAGCCCAGTGCAGGCCTCGATCTCATGACCCTAAGATCATGACCTGAGCTGAAACCAAGAGTCAGACCCTCAACCAACTGAGCCACTCAGGTGCTCCCTAGGCCAGTGTACTTTAATACTCTGGGATTGTGTCACCGTTGAGGAAGAACTTAGACAAATACTTAATGCTTTCATTTAAGCGACTGTTCACAAATGTTGGACCTCAGGGAAATAACATTGCATTCTGGGGGATAGAGCACCACTATTGAACAATATGTCTGACTAAGCTTTTGGCAACAGGGGAAGTCCATCTTGCAAATATGTATGGACTATTTATATACAAGAAATGCATATAATACCCAATATACATTTGTAAAGTGCTGAGCCTGTTGAGTAATAAGAAATGTGAAAACAATGTGATTCATCTTCACTGATTAAAATTCGCAAAAATCGTGTCAGCTATACTCAAAAAAATTAGCAAAACTTGAAAAGATAGTAGTCAGTGTTGGTGAGGATATATTGTTGGTGGGAAGTATAAACGGGAATGTTTTTTTTGAAGAGGACAGTTTGATTATATCTATCCAGATTTAAAATATCTCACCTTTTGACCCAGAATTCCTTATCTGGGAATGCATCATAAACACGTATTTGCTCATGTTCACAAGGATCTACAAAGGATGTTTATTCCAGCATTGTTTATTATAGCAACAGTTGTAAGACACCTAAATGTTAAAAAAGGGATGATTAAATACATTTTGCGGTACATTTACTCTATTATCAAATAAAACTGTAAGCCACCCTTGATTCAGCCCTGGTTAAAATTAAAAGGGAAACTATTGGTACTATGTGTTTCATGAAAACCCTTGAAAGGAAGTAATGTCTTTGACTTAAACTGCTTTGAGAATTTATAATGCGCCATTGGTTGTTGTTCACTTCAGCGGAAAGAATGAATGTCAAAGGAATAAGCTCTATGTCAGCGTTAGTGTTGACTCTTAGAATCACAAGTTCACTTTCTCTAACAGGTTTATGGAGAGAAAGCCAAGGCCAGCAAGTGAATTCATGCCACTTTCATAGTAGTAAAAGTATACATTCAAACTGATCACTGTTGGACTGGTATATTTATTATAATCTATTTTCCTACAATAAATACTTTCCAATAAAAATGATTTCCTGGGGCGCCTGGGTGGCTCAGTTGGTTGAATGACTGCCTTTGGCTCAGGTCATGATCCTGGAGACCTGGGATCGAGCCCCGCATCGGGCTCCCTGCTCAGCAGGAAGCCTGCTTCTCCCTCTCTCACTCCCCCTGCTTGTATTCCCTCTCTGGCTGTGTTTATCTCTGTCAAATAAATAAAATCTTTAAAAAAAATTTTTAAAAAATGATTTCCTATTATAAGCATACAGTGAGTAATTCTCACAAGAAACATATAGAAATTTACCAGGAGTCATAACTTAAAATATCATACTCCAAAAGAGTCAACAATAAATCCTTTATAGATAATATGTATGTCAAGAATGTCACAGCAGGACTTTCACTTAACTAGGAACACATTTTAGTGATGGCAAGATACTGAATATGTATAGCTAAAACTTAAGATCTTTATCCCTTGAGAATCAACTTCAGCCTTCTCCAAAGGATAATAAAACTAGAAGAAAACCCATTAGCCCAGTGGTTTGTATTCTCACACTCGTTCAACAATCTTTTGTACTAATTTGAAAATCTCTTGTCTTAAAGTTTCTCATCAACCACTATTATGATTCATAGCCTTTCTTTTTTCAAAAGATCATTTCTTGGCTTTCTGAGTCTCTTGTTTTTATTTCATTGATTTCTTACATTACTTCCTTTACTTTCTTTGGATTTATTGTCCAATTTTTTACTAAGTACTTAATTTTCTTTCAGCCTTTCTCATTGCTTTTTTTATTAAAGATTTTATTTATTTGACAGAGAGAAACACAGCCAGAGAGGGAACACAAGCAGGGGGAGTGAGAGAGGGAGAAGCAGGCTTCCCGCCGAGCAGGGAGCCTGATGTGGGACTCGATCCCAGGTCTCCGGGATCATGACCTGAGCCGAAGGCAGTCGCTTAACCAACTGAGCCACCCAGGCGCCCCTAGTCTTTCTCATTTCTAATATAAATGCTGAAGGACAGACACTTCCCACTTGGGACTTTAACAGCACAGTCAAACAAGGTGTTACCTATTTAGATATAATCTGCACTCAATAAAATGCACAAATCTTGAGTGTTCCGTTTGATGAGTTATAGTTATTTTATATACCCATGTATCTGTCAGCTCAAATAAGATACAGGACTTTTCCATCACTCCAGAAGAGTCCCTCATGCTCCTACAATATGTAGTCTTTAGCATCTGAATTCTTCTTCCACCTAAGATGTTTTTGAGATTCATTCATGTTGTAACATGTATCAGTAGTTTGTTATTATTGCTGAATAATAATCTGTTGTAAAGGTACATACACCACATTTTGTCCATTCACCGATTGATGGACGTTTGGATTGTTCCACTTTTTGGCTATTAAGAATAATGGTGCTGTGAACATTAGCATTCAAGTTTGTGTGGACATGTTTTCATTCTCTTGAATAGATTCCTAGGAATGGAATGAATGTTCGGTTGTATGATTCAACTTTTTTTTTAAAAAAAATTTTATTTATTTGACAGAGAGAAACACAGCCAGAGAGGGAACACAAGCAGGGGGAGTGAGAGAGGGAGAAGCAGGCCTCCCACCGAGCAGGGAGCCCGATATGGGGCTCGATCCCAGGTCTCTGGGATCATGACCTGAGCCGAAGGCAGTCGCCTAACCAACTGAGCCACCCAGGCACCCCATGATTCAACTTTTTAAGAACCTTCTGTTTTCCAAAGGGGCTGTACCATTTTATATTCCCATCAGCAATGTGTGAAAGTTCCAGTTTTTCCATAGCCTTCTCAACGTTTGGTACTGTCTCTCTTTATAACAGTCATTTTAGTGGATATATAGTGCTATCTCATGTGGTTTTTAATTTGCATTTTCCTAATGACTAATGATGTTGATCATCTTTTCATGTGCTTATTAACCACTCATATTTCTTTGGTGAAATGGTATTCAAATTTTTTGCCCATTTTTTTAACTGGGTTATTCTATTACTGAGTTGTAGGAGTCCTTTATATATTCTCAGTTTAAACCTCTTTTTTCTTTTTTAAGATTTTTATTTATTTAACAGAGAGAAACACAGCTAGAGAAGGAACACAAGCAGGGGGGGTGAGAGAGGGAGAAGCAGGCTTCCTGCCGAGCAGGGAGCCCGATGTGGGACTCAATCCCGGGTCTCCGGGATCATGACCCGAGCCGAAGGCAGTCGCTCAACCAACTGAGCCACCCAGGTGCCCCTCAGTTTAAACCTCTTACCAGATAAATGATTTACAGATATTTTCTCCTGTTACGTGGCTTGTGTTATTTTCTCGTGGTATCTTTTAAAGTGTAATCTTTATGATAAAGTCCAATTTACCTTTCTTGTTGTTTATAGATTTTGCTTTTGGTGATCTATCTCAGAACTCTGCCTACTCCAGGGTCACAAAGATTTTCTCGTTTGTTATAGAAGTTGTATAGTTTTAACTCCTACATTTAGGTCTATGATCTATTTTGAGTTAATTTTTTTTTATTCCAGAAACTATTATTTTTATTTTTTAAAATTTTAATTCCAATATAGTTAACATACAGTGTAATATTAGTTTCAGGTATCCAGTACAGTGATTCAACACTTTCATACATCGCCCAGTGCTCATCACAAGTGCCCTCCTTAATTCCCTTCTCCTGTTTCACCCATCCCCCCCCCACCTCCCCTCTGATAGCCATCTGTTTGTTCTCAAACATTTCTTGGTTTGCCTCTTTCCCCCTTTCCCTTTGCTCATTTGTTTCTTAAATTCCGCATATGAGTGTAATGATATGGTATTTGTCTTTCTTATTTTGTGTATTATAATACTGTCTAGCTCCATCTGTGCTGTTGCAAATGGCAAGATGTCATTCTTTTTATGGCTGGATAATATTCCACTGTGTATATACACCACATCATCTTTATCCACTCATCTATCAGTGGGCACTTGGACTGCTTACATAATTTGGCTATTGTAAATAATGCTGCAATAAATATAACGGTGCATGTATCCCTTTAAATTAGTGTTTTTGTATTTTTTGGGGTAAGGATCAGTAGTACAATTACTGGATTGTAGGGTAGTTCTATTTTTAACTTTTTTTAAAAGATTTTATTTATTTATTTGACAGAGAGAAACACAGCCAGAGAGGGAACATAAGCAGGGGGAGTGAGAGAGGGAGAAGCAAGCTTCCTGCCGAGCAGGGAGCCCAACGTGGGGCTCAATCCCGGGTCTCCGGGATCATGACCTGAGCCGAAGGCAGTGGCTTAACCAACTGAGCCACCCAGGCGCCCCTATTTTTAACTTTTTAAGAAACCTCTGTACTCTTTTCCACAGTGGCTGCGCCATCTTGCATTTCTACCAACAGTGCAAGAGGGTTCCTTTTTCTCCACATTCTTGCCAAAACTTGTTTCTTATGTTTTTCATTTTAGCTATTCTGACTGGTGTGAAGTGATACCTTATTGTAATTTTGATTTGCATTTTCCTGATGATGAATGATGTTGAGCATCTTTTCATGTGTCTGTTGGCCATTTCTCTTCTTTGAAGAAATGTCTGTTCATGTATTTTGCATGTTTTTGAGTTGGAGTATTTGGTTTTTTTGGGTATTAAGTTGTATTTTTTTAGTTAATTTTTTATGGTGTAGGTAAAGGTCTACCTTTTTTCCTGTATTGATATCCATTTGTCCCAAACCATTTGTTGAAAAGACTAACCTTTCTCCAGTGAATTGTCTTGGCACTTTTTTTTAAGATTTCATTTATTTAAAAAAATATTTATTTATTTGACAGACTGTGAGAGAGAGAGCATGAGTTGGGGGGTAAAGAGAGAGGGAGAAGCAGACTCCCCACTGAGGAGGAATCTAGACATGGGGCTTGATCCCAGGACCTTGGGATCGTGACCTGAGCTAAAGGCAAAGCCCCAACTGACTAGGCCACCCAGGTGCCCCTGTCTTGGCACTTTTTTTTTAAGGATTTTATTTATTTGACAGAGAGAAACACAGCTAGAGAGGGAACACAAGCAGGGGGAGTGAGAGATGGAGAAGCAGGCTTCCCGCTGAGCAGGGAGCCCGATGTGGGACTTGATCCCGGCTCTCCGGGATCATGACCTGAGCCGAAGGCAGTTGCTTAACCAACTGAGCCACCCAGGCACCCCTGTCTTGGCACTTTTATTCAAAATCAGTTGTCTCAGGTGTGAAGGTTAATGTATTAAATTATTTTCTATTGATCTTTATGCCACACTGTCTTGGTTACTGTGGCTTTACAGTAAGCTTTAAATGGGTAACAAAGTACTCCAACTTTTTCCCCCTCAATATTGTTTTGACTATTCTAAAGTCCTTTGAATTTCCATATAAATTTTAGGTTTAGCTTGTCAATTTCTCCAAAAAAAGCCTACTGAAATTCTGATAGAGATTGTTTTAAATTAGTAGATCCAGTGTGGAGGGAATTACCATTTGACAGTATTGATTCTTCCAATTCATAAATATGGAACGTCTTTGCATTTATTTAGATTTTCTTTAATTTCCTTCAGTAATGTTTTGTTAGTTTTCAGTGTACAAGTGTTACCCTTTTGCTAAATTTTTTCTAATTATTTTTGATGCTACTGTGAATAGAATTGTTTTCTTAATTTGATTTTTGGGTTGTTTGTTGCTCTTATGTAGAAGTATAGATTTCAAATATTGGTCTTATGTCTTGTGGCCTTGAAACTAGTTTATTGCTTCTAGTTGTTTTTTTTGTGTATGAATTCTTTGATATTTTCTATATATAAGGTCATGTCACCTGCAAATAAAGACAGTTTTACATCTTCCTTTCTAATTTGGCTGCCTTTAACTTTTCTATTCTTTATTATACTGGATAAAACCTCCAGAAGAGTAGAGACTAGAGGTGACAATAGCAGACATCTTTGTTTTGTTCCTAATTTTAAGAAAGAAAGCATTCAGTCTATTACTATGAAGTATGAGGTTAACTTCAGGATTTTTAGATTGAGGAAGTTCCTTTCAGTTTCTTGTCTGTTAAGAGTTTTTATCATGGGCGGGTGATGGATTTTGTGAAACATTTTTTTCTGCATCTATAGAGATGAACATGTTTTTTAAAATTTATTCTTTTTTTAAAAAAGATTTTATTTATTTGACAGAGAGAAACACAGCCAGAGAGGAAAGACAAGCAGAGGGAGTGAGAGAGGGAGAAGCAGGCTTCCCACCGAGCAGGGAGACCAATGTGGGGCTCGATCCCGGGTGTCCGGGATCATGACCTGAGCTGAGGGCAGTCGCTTAACCAACTGAGCCACCCAGGCGCCCCTTCATTTGTTCTTTATAAACACAGTATATTACATTAATTGATTTGGGAGATGTTATATCAGCTCTGTATTCCCAGGATATATCATAGTGTATGATCTTTTTTAATACATTGCTCAATTCAATTAGTTTATACTTTGTTAAGGATTCCAAGAATACTTATCTTTAGTTTTCTTTTGTTGGCTTTGTCTGGTAGTGGTATGAGGTAATACTAGTCTCTGAAAGAGTTTATGAAGGATTGGTAATATTTTTAAGTGCTTGGTAGAATTTACCAGTTTACCAATGAAGCTACCTGGCCCTGAGCTGTTCTTTTGGAAAAGATTTTAAAATACTAGTTCAATTTCCTGTTACAGATATATTCTGATTTTCTGTTGCTTATTGTCTTAATTTTTATAATTTGTGTTTTTCAGGAATTTTTCCATTTCATCTAAGTTATCTAATGTGTGGGCATAAAATTGTTTATATAATCCCTTTTAATCCTCTTAATTTCTGTAGTATAGATAGTACTGTCTTCTCTTTCATTCCTGATTTCAGTTATTTGTATCTTATTTCTCTCCCCCCCCCCTTTTTTTTCTTTATGGTCAATCCAACTAAAGATTTGTTGGTTTTATTGATCTTTTCAAAGAACCAACTTTTAGTTTCTTTGATTTTCTTTATTGTTTTTCTCTTTTCTGTTCCATTGATTTCAGTTCTAATCATTATTATTTCTTTTATTTGCTTTGGGTATAGTTTTCTCTTTTTAGTTTCTTAAAGTAGAAGTGCAGGTTATTTTTTATCTTCTTTTCTTATATACATATTTAAAGCTACAAATTTCCCTACAAGCACCATTTTCTCTGTATCCCATCCTGGTTTTTTTAATTTTTAAAAGATTTTACTTATTGATTTATTTGAGAAAGAGAGAGTGTGTGCCCATTCACAGAGAGAAGGGAAGAGAGAGAGGGAAAGGGAGACAATTTCAAGCAGACTCTCTGCTGAGCCTGAATGGGGCTCAAACTTGTTACCCTGAGATCATGGCCTGAGCCAAAAGTGAAAGTTGGTTAACCAAGTGAGCCACTCCAGCACCCCACCCACCTTGTTTTTAAAATTAAACTTTCTTATTTTTATTTTATTGTTTTTAAGATTTTATTTTTTTGTCAGAGAGGGAGAGAGCACAAGCAAGGAGAGTAGCAGGCAGAGGGAGAAGCAGGCTCCCAGATGAGCAGGGAGCCCAATGTGGGACTCGATCCCAGGACCCTGGGTTCGTAACCTGAGGCAAGGGCAGATGCTTAACCCACTGAGCCACCAAGGCATCCCCAAATTAAACTTTTTGAAATTTTTTTATTTACTATGTAGAGAGAGCTCAAGAAAGGCGGGGAGAGGCAGGGGGGAGAGGGAGAGAAAGTCCCAAACAGACTCCACGCTGAGCACAGAGCCCCATGTGGGGCTTGATCTCACAACTCTGAGATCATTACCTGAGCTGAAACCAATAGTCGGATGCTTAACCAACTTCACCACAGAGGCACAGCAAAGTTAAGCTTTTTATTATGAGATAATTGTGAATTAACGTGCTGTCATTCCTAAGAAATGGCACACAGAATTCCCATGTACCCTTTATGCAGTGTCTCCAATAGCAACATCTTAGAAAACTACAGTAGCAGTCACAACCAAGATATTGACATTGATACAGTCAAGATACAGGACTTTTCCATCACCAAGGATCCCTTGTGTTGCCCTCATATAGCTACACCTGTTTTCCTCCCGCCCACCCTTCAACCCCACTTTCCCTCAGTCCTTAACCCCCACACCTGCCAATCTGTTGACAGAAGGGCTCTCCTTCCTCCATTGAATTACTTTTTGCACCTTTGTCAGAAGTCAGTTGGGGGGCATGTTTGTGTGAGTATGTTTCTGGGTTCTCTAATCTCTTCATTAATCTATATAGATTTTCCCTGCAAATATTACATAATCTGGATTACTCTAGCTATATAATAAACCATGAAATCAGGTGTCGTGATTCCTTCCACTTTATTCTTTTTTTCAAAATTACTTTAGCAAATATAGTTCCTTTTTCTTTCCAGATAAATTTTAGAATAAGCTTGTCTATATCTATGAAAAATACTGCTGGTATTTTGATAGGAATTTGATTAAACCTGTATATGAATTGGGGGAGAATTGATATCTTTTTATGTTGAGTCTTCCAGTTAATGAACACAATATCTCTCCATTTTAGAAATTCCTCTATTTCTGTCATCCTTGGGAGTTTTTAGCATGTAAGTCCTGTACATGTTTTGTTAGGTTTGCATTTAAGTATTTCATTTTTTTGACTGATTGTAAATGGTATTATATTTTAAAATTTGATGTCCTTGTGTTCATACAGTTGATTGTATATGTTTATCTTGTATCCTGAAACCTTGCTGAACTAACTTACAAGTTCTTGTTCTTTTATAGATTTTTTACATACACATTCATTTCATCCACAAAAGGAACAGTTTTATTTTTTTCTGATCAAGATGCCTTTTATTTCCTTTTTTTTTTTTGTCTTGTTACACTGGCTCTGACTTCCACTACTATGTTTATTATTTTTTTAAGATTTTATTTATTTTTTTTGACAGACAGACAGTGAGAGAGGGAACACAAGCAGGGGGAGTGGAAAGGGAGAAGCAGGCTTTCTGCTGAGCAGGGAGCCCGATGCAGGGCTTGATCCCAGGACCCTGGGACCATGACCCGAGCCAAAGGTAGATGTTTACAGACTGAGCCACCCAGGTGCCCCTCTACTACTATGTTTAATAAGGTGATGAGAGTAGACATCATTGCCTTGTTCCTGTTTTTAGGAGTAAAGTAGTCTTTCACCAGTAAGTATAATGGTGGCTATGAAGTTTTGTGGGGTTTTTTGTAGATTTTATTTAATTTTTATTTTTTTAAAAGATTTTATTTATTTATTTGAGAAAGACAGAGATAGCGAGAGAGTGCACAAGCAGGGAGGAGAGGGAGAAGCAGACTCCCTGCTGAGCAGGGAACCCAACATGAGGCTCTATCCCAGGGTCCCGGGGTCATGACCCGAGTCAAAGGCAGACGCCTAACAGATGGAACCGACCAGGTGCCTCTTTCTTATAGATTTTAAAAATCAAGTTAAAGTAACCTTCTTTCCCTAGTTTTCTGAGAGTTTTTTGAGAGAGGAATGGGTGTTGAATTTTGTCCAGTGATTTATCTGCATCAGATTGTTATGATTATGTGGTTTTTTTCCTTAGCTAGTCAATGTGAGTTTTGAATATTTAACTAGATTTTTATCCAGAGAATAAACCTCATTTGGTCATGGTATATGATTCTTGTAAGAAAAATTTACTGTGGTAAAATACATGTAGCATAAAATTTACCATTTAGCCTTTTGAAAATATACAATTGTCACTAAGTACATTCATAGTGTTGTGCAACCATCACCACTAATTCCAGAACACTTTCATCACCCCAAGATGGAACCTCATACTCATTAAGCAATCATTCCACAATCCCTTTCCCCTCAGCCCCTGTCAACCACTAATCTGTTTTTTGTTTCTTTGGATTTGCCAATTCTGCATATTTCATATAAATGGAATTATACAATGTGCTGCCTTTTGTGTCTGGTTTCTTTCACTTAGCATAATGTTTTCAAGGTTCATCCATGTCATAGCATGTGTCAGTACTTCTTTCTATGACTAAATAATATGCCATATTTTGTTTATGTGTTTATCTGTTGATGGACATTTGGGTTTCCATTTTTTGGCTATTGTGAACATACCAGTTTGGGTTTCAACACCTGTTTCCAGTTCTTTTGTGTATATACCTAGAAGTGGAATTAGTGGGTCATATGGCAATTCAGTGTTTTAACTTAAAAAAAAATTTTTTTTGGAGGAGTGGGGAGAGAGTAGGGAGGGGCAGAGGAAGCAGGAGAAAGAAAATAAGCAGGCTCCACGCCCAGCACAGAGCCTGACATGGGGCTCAGTCTCACAACCCTGAGATCACAACCTGAGTCAGAATCAAGAATCAGATACTTTGAGCAATTCAGGCTCCCCTCAGTGTTTTAACTTTTTAAGGAACTGCCAGACTCTTTTCCAAAGTAGCTACGCCATTTTACATTCCTCCCAGGAATGCATGAGAGTTCCAGTTTCTTCGCATCCTCAACAATACTTAGATTTTACATTTTGTTGCTGTTGTTATGGCCATCCAAGTGGTGTAAAGTGTTACCTTAGTGTGATTTTAATTTGCAAGTCCCTAATGATTAATGATGTTGGGAATCCTTTCATGTGCTTGTTGGCCCTGCATATGTCTTCTTTGGAGAAAGGTCCATTCAAGTCTTTGCTCGTTTTTAAAGTAGGTTGTTTGCCTTTTTGTTACTGAGTTGTAAACTGTTTATATATATACACGTGTGTGTGTGTGTGTGTGTGTGTGTGTGTGTGTGTGTGTGTGTATGTTCTGGATAGTGGAACCTATATAATTCTTTTTACATATTACTGAATTGTATTTGCTAAGGATTTTACGTTCATGAGGGATATTGGCTGTAGTTTTCATTTTTTGTATTGCCTCTGGTTTTGGTTAGAGAAATGCTAGCTTCAAAATGAATTGGGAAAGTGTTCCCTCTTCTGTTTTCTGGAAAAGATTGTATATTATTGTTGGTAATTCTTTAAAAAGTTTGATATAATTCTCCACTGGAAGCCATGTGGACTTGGATATTTCTTTTTGGGGGGATTTTTAAAAATAAAAATTCGATTTCATTAAGAGTTAGAGGGCTATTCAAATTATGTCTTTCATATTGGATGCATTGGGGGAGTTTGTGTTTTTCAAGGAATTGGTGTATTTCGTCTTAGTTTTCAAGTTTTCTTTTTTTTTTTTTTAAAGATTTTTGTTTATTTATTTGACAGAGAGAAATCACAAATAGGCAGAGAGGCAGGTAGAGAAAGAGGTTGAAGCAGGCTCCCTGCTGAGCAGACAGCCCAATGTGGGACTTGATCCCAGGACCCCGAGATCAGGACCTGAGCCGAAGGCAGAGGCTTAACCCTCTGAGCCACCCAGGTGCCCAGTTTTCAAGTTTTCATATGTAGAGTTGTTTATAGTATCCCCTTATTACCCTTTCTATTTCTACAGGGTCTATAGTGATATGTCCTATTTCATTCCTGATAGTGGTAGTTTCTGTTCTCTCTCTCCCCCACCTCAGTCGATTTCTAGAACACTGAAATGGTTGTTTTTGTCAATTTTATCCAAATTTGTAGTTACTTTTTAGGGACATAATTTGCCTTCTGTCTTCCCTGAAAGTCTTGCCTCCTCAATGTAGTTTTTTAAAATTGATCTTTTTTTCAAGGTTAAGGAATTTTCCCCTGAATTCTAATTGTCTTAAGGGTTTTAATTTTGTCTTGTTTTAAATAATGGTTAAATGATCATCTTTTCTGTATCTTGTGTGATGATTATATTTTTTCCTTTAATCTATAAAACGTTACATTGCTAAATTTTCTGATGTTGAACTCGATGCATTCTTCAAAAAAAATCCTACTTGGATGTATCATATTATTTTTTTTAATACCCTGCTTAAGTGAGGGTTATTGTTTTATTTAGAAGATTTGCATGCATATTGATAAGTGAGATTGATCTAAAATGTTACTTTCTTTTACTGTTTAGTGAGTTTGTCATGAAGTTTATATTAGCCCATAAAATGGGCTAAGTTCTACACTTCTATTTTTTTTTGAAAGATACTGTTTAATAAAGAAAGATTACCTTTCTTTGGAAGATTTGATAAAACTTTTTAGTAGACAATGGACTTAATATTTTTTTTTAAAGTAGATTTTTTTTTTTATTTGACAGAGAGAAACACAGCCAGAGAGGGAACACAAGCAGAGGGAGTGAGAGAGGGAGAAGCAGGCTTCCCGCCGAGCAGGGAGCCCGATGTGGGACTCGATCCCGGGTCTCCGGGATCAAGACCTGAGCCGAAGGCAGTCGCTTAACCAACTGAGCCACCCAGGCATCCCTGGACTTAATATTTTTTATCATGAGCAACATTTGATTATCGCTTCCTATTTTGGTAATTTCTATTTCTTTTGAAATCTTTCCATGTGTTCTTAGTTTTCAGATGTCCTGGAATAAAGTTGTTCATGGTATTCTCATATGTTATTAAAAATTTCTGCTTTTGGGATGCCTGGGTGGCTCAGTCGTTAGATGTCTGCCTTCGGCTCAGGTCATGATCCTAGAGTCCAGGGATCGAGCCCCACATCGGACTCCCTGCTCAGCGGGAAGCCTGCTTCTCCCTCTCTCACTCCCCCTGCTTGTGTTCCCTCTTTCGCTGTGTTTCTCTCTGTCAAATAAATAAATAAAATCTTGAAAAAAAACCTTTCTGCCCTTATCATTTATTATATTTCCTTTTCTGTTTCTAATGTTCTGTCTCTCTGTCTCTCTTGCTTTCTCTCTTTCTCACTCTCTGCCTTGTTTTCCTTTATTTTTCTGACTAACAGACTTGCTGGAGTTTTTTTCTGTTTTAATAGTTTTGCCAGAGAACACCATTTTGGTTTTGTTGATTATTTTCTATCACCGATGTATGTGCTCTCTATTTTTACGCCATATTTCTACCTCTTTTGGGTTTACCTTTTTTCACTCTAGGGTCCTGAACTGGGTATGTAACTCATTTATTTTCAATCTTTCCTATTTTTGTTTTTGCAACTCTTTTAAAGTCAAGTCCTTTTTCCAGAAGCAGCTGCTGGGCCCATCTGTTTCTTGAAGCTCAGGGTATTGTTTGTTTTTTATTGAAGTATAATTCACATATTGTTAAGCTTTAACATACATGATTCAGTGGGTTTTAGTATATTCACAAAGTCGTGCAACCATTACCCCAATCTAACTTCAAAACCTGAAACCCGCATACCCATTAGGCAGTCATTTCCAACCCCAACCCCTGGCAACCATTACCCTCATTTGTGTCTCTATGGATCTGCCTATTTAAACATTTAATAGATATGGAATCATACAATATATGGTATTTTACACTTGGATTTTATTTAGCTTGTTTTCAAGTTTCATCCATGTTGTAACATCTATTAGGACTTTATTCCACTTTATTGCTGAAAAATATTATATGGATAGACCACATTTTGTTTATTCATTTGTCCATTGATGGACATTTGTGTTTCTACCTTTGGGTTACTATGAATAATGCTGCTATGAATATTTGTGTGCAAGTTTTTGTGTGGACATATGTTTTCACTTTTCTTCAGTATATACCTAGGAGGAGAATTACTGGATATTATGGTAACTTTATATTTAATCATTTGAAGAACTGCCAGACTGTGTTTTGAAGTGGCTGTATCATTTTA
>PITA01011537.1:47542-66421 GCA_004023965.1 Spilogale gracilis | reverse complement strand
GCCCCCCCTTTGTGCTCCCTCCTGTCCTCACTGTTGATGCTCAGCACTCCACCGTTCAGGGCCCCCCAGTCAACCATCTCGTGTGTTTTCCTTGCTCAGCTGCTGTGCTGCAGATGTGACCTGTGCGTTAGCCTCTGTGTCCTCCCTCCCGATGTCAGCTTTGTTCAAGGGGCCTCCCTTCAGTTTCCATCCCAGGTCACTGTTCCTTGAGGCCCCTGCCTCCTCCCACCCCAACTCCAAGCCTTTCCTGACCTTTTCCAGGATTTCTCTTCTTCTCTTTGAACTTTCCTGATCTTTGTGTTTTGCTTGTTGGCCTATAAGCCTTATCTGGCTTCCTGGATCTTAACCTTGAGGGGAGAATCTTCTAGAGCCACCCCCCCCCCTTAAGGACTGTGACCAGTCCTGACAGAATATTGCCATAGGGCTGGGTCTGCAGATCCTGAGCCTTGTTGCTCATTCCAGAGGGGGAGCACTGCATTCACCCTGATGTCTTTGGTCAGATAACATTTCTGAATGGCCAGAGCAGTTGGTTATAGTTAGTTCATTTCCATGTCGAAGTCACTGGACTGAAATGTTTCAATGGGTGTGTCTGATGTCAGCAGATAGGTTAATTTTCCCAGAAATACGGAGTCTGGGCATCTGAACTCTCTTCTAAGAATGTCGGAGCCATGCTCCTTCAGTTTGCCAAAGCAGAAACTCCAATGGGACCTGGGACCTGAACCAAGATCTCTTTTCCACAGAAATGTCTTTTCTCTTATTCTACCCACTTTTTTGAAACAATTTTTGATGCACATATAGAGAAAAAAAGCCTAACTGAAGTTTCTGAAAACAGAGAAGAGAAAAGAGAAGAAGTCAGATAATCTTAGGTGATAATATTCTTTTTTTTTTTAAAGATTTTATTTATTTGACAGAGAGAAACACAGTGAGAGAGGGAACACAAGCAGGGGGAGTGAGAGAGGGAGAAACAGGCTTCCCACCGAGCAGGGAGCCCGATGTGGGACTCTATCCCGGGTCTCCGGGATCATGACCTGAGCCGAAGGCAGTCGCTTAACCAACTGAGCCACCCAGGCGCCCCATGGTGATGATATTCTTGCTAAATAGCGTGTGTGGAATTCCTCATCCACATGTCCTGCTACTGAGGGAAGAGTCCCCTCTGCGGACGGCGGGGCTCTTCAGAAGGGCCAAGAGAGTGTGCGGGGCAGGGTCCACACAAACAAGAGCCCCCTCACCTCAGATTACCGTCACCTCCACGTCCTCTCCCTGTGCTCCTGTTAGCAAAGTAGAATGGCTCCTCTTTTATTTTTCTCTTCTCACAAAGGGCTTTCCCTTAGAATTACCTTGTTGGTGGGGAAAGGGTGAACATTGTGGCATGAATTTATCATTTGTTTTTACAAATTGCCCAAGTTTATGTGCCAAGTGAGGGTCTGCCTAAAAGTGCAAGAGGCCAGGTGAGCTGTGACATAAAGGGAGCATTCCCGTTGTTAAGGGCACACATATGAAAAGGTTAATGCTGACTTTTGAGTAAAGGAGTAAAGGGAGGGAATTTTGTCCTTTGCTGCTCCTAAGGCTTAAGTTACTTTGATGTCATTGATTTCGAATTGAAAACTTTGGCATCTTTAAACACAGTGTAATTTCTTAGCCACCACTGATATTCAAGGATGGTTGTTGATGTCCACAGTTGGCTAAAGTTTGGCAGTTTGCTGCGTTTTTCTTTCCCCTTTGGTCTTTAACGAATACTTGAGGGCATGTGCGCATGTGTGAGTATTGTCCGGGGCAGTAGTTACATCTAAAATAGTTTTCTCTTTGAGAACTAACTTTTTAACCTAGGCAGTGATGTTAAATCTTTTTGTAACTTGATCTCCTTTCCAAATTGTCAAGTCAAGTGAGCTGAAACTGACTGAAGAGAAAAGTGAACCTGTTCTGGGACTTTGAGGAGGAGATAGTGACATGATTTTACTTCTCCATTATGAAATTAAAATTGGGTTTTCTCTGAAGTTAGAGAAACTCTGACCATGTCTAGTCTATTGCTTTAAGGTGGACCATGCATAGCTGACTTTTGTTGGGTTTGTAAAACTTCCTGATTGTGGGATTTAAAAATCTCTGTTATGATAGGAGATGGCCCAGGTTTATATTTCAGTTGTTCTATTCAGAGGTAATTACTGCTACCCGTTTGGGACTTTCAAATCCCCAGGTCAGCTCTGACTCAAGCTCAATTGGCTTCTCCATCTGTTCTCATTACTTTTCTTCTCAGGTGACAGTCTTCCTCTTAGTAACATGATCTAATATTTATTGCACTTTTCACTATGTGCCAGGCATGAAGCAAAGGCATTATTATCTCATTTTAACCTCAGGATAAGTCTACGGTACATACTGTTGTCATCTTCATTTTAAGATAATAAGGCTGGGACTTTTGAGAAGCGATTGACCTGCTCAGGACTAGAGAGTGGTGACCTTGGGCCTGGAATCTAAGTTTTTCTGCACTCTGCAGCCGAAACCCTCACCCAGCAACTAGACTGCCTTGGTTCCCCGTGAACTTGGACAAACCTGAACTGCACACTAGCTTTATGATTCTGACCTCAACAGACTGCCCCTGGACTTCTGGCTCTCTTAGTAGCAATACGATCTTCAGTGACTTGGTTAAATCCTTAAAACCTGGTCTTCATTCAGAAGTTGGGAGTAGAATTTAATAATAAATGCACTTTCAGTGCACAAGACAGGAGAGACCATAATTACTTTACTTACTATTTATACAGTAGCCTGGCTTTTCTAAGACAGTTCTTGGCATGTGAATTGGCCTGTTTTCTTTTTCCCTGGAATGCTGAGCCCTGGCCTACTGGATCTGATGTTTGCACTTCTTGATGTCTCTCACCTCCTGGGGTTCTCCGAAACATTTCTGGAGGCAGCTAGGTGTGTTAGTGGCCTTTTTGTACACAAGTCATGGAGTGAATCCTGGCCTTTTGGGATTGGAGGGAGACAGGTAAACAGCATGCCTGTCCTCTGCTCAAGTGGCACACAAGTGAGAAGTGGCAGAAGTTGGGCAGACGGAGACTGAGCTGTCACCTTGATTTAGATGGGGCAGGGAAGTGGAGGGAGGAAGGAAGGACTGTAGCCAGGATTCTCCCTGTCAGGTGAGGATTTTGGAGGGGTTCTCTGGTCTCTTGTGTTGTCTGCACCTTGACAGAAAATGGGAGACTGGCTCGCTGAAGGGCACAAAGCTTCTACTGGCCAGTAGCTCTGAAACTCACATGTCCACTCCTGGACCAGTCTTGGGACCATGTTTGGTGGAGCCCTGGGTGGTCGGAGGAGACAATGGAAAGACTGTATTTTGGAAAGTTTGCTGGAGTCTTTAACAACAGCTGCCTATGTTGCATTTCCGGGCTTCTTCAGTTAGATGTTTTTGGATTACATGGCTTTTAGAACGTCATATGACCCGGGCACCTGGGCGGCTCCATTGGTTGAGCGGCCCACTCTTGATTCTGGCTCAGGTCATTATCTCCAGGTCATGAGACCGAGCCCCGAGTTGGGCTCCGCACTCAGCATGGAGTCAGCTTGAGATTCTTTCTCTCTCTCTCTGTCTCCCCCTCCTCCACCATGTGTGCGTGCTCTCTCTCTCAAATAAATAAATATTTTTAGAAAATAAAATAAAATGCCATATGACCACTGATAGTTTCTTGGTGTATATATTATACACACACACACACACACACACGGGCTTTGCATTTTATGTCTAAGTATATTTATTATATGTATGTATGTGTGTATGTATATATGTTATATATATGTTTTTTCTTCTATTTGTTTTCTTTATATGTTTTTGGTAAGTTAATTTATGTCTTGGTTCTGAAAAAAAAATCATCATAATGATTAAAAACTGCAGAAAAATATGGCCTGCCATGTGAGGTTTGATGTAGTGATTATTCTTAAAAATACAGATTTGGGGGTGCCTGGGTGGCTCAGTTGGTTAAGCGACTGCCTTCGGCTCAGGTCATGATCCTGGAGTCCCAGGATCGAGCCCCACATTGGGCTCCCTGCTTGGCAGGAAGCCTGTTTCTCTCTCTCTCACTCCCCCTGCTTGTGTTCCCTCTCTGACTGTGTTTCTCTCTGTCAAATAAATAAAATCTTTAAAAAAAAAAAATACTGATTTGGTGATGGTTTCAGCCTGAGGGGCAACTGAGACTACACTCCCTCATCCTTTCCCTGTTAGAAATAGTCTACTAATTTAGATGCCACGTCTCTTTCCCTCTCCAGCCCCTTACCCCCACTCGCCTTACATTTTCTTGATTTAAAGTTTATGAAAACAGTCATGTTATTCAAATGCGTCCAGAAATGAAGCCTGTTAAAACTACACGCATCCCCGTTTTTGTCAGATGCTTGTAGAATCTGTACGTTTGATATGAAGTTATATTAACCATCATCTAAAAGTAAATTTTTGCAGCTGTAGAGTTATATTAAACTTCTCATAGTTCAATTTTTACATTTAAAACCAACTTAGACTCATCTATAAGGAAGTAAAATTATAGCTCATGAGAGTCATTGGCCTAACTATATACTCTTAACTCAGCATTTAAATGTCAAGACTACAACAAAATTAATCTGTCTTGTCTTTTCTTTTTTAGCTTCTCAGACAAACTTTTTAGTGGAAAGGGCTTACATTTTCAGCCGTCAGTTCTAGATTTTGGAATTCAGTAAGTATCTTTCTTTATGATTTTTAATAACTTGTTTTATTTGTATTATTTCAGAATATCATTTACATATACTTAGAATATATTAATATATTTAAAATGTATTTATACATTAACATATATTTATATATAAAATGTTAAGTACATTTTAAGTATATCAATAATATGAGGGAGAGTGACTCTGGGACTTGTTAAGAGAAATATTTTTGTGAAAAGGAGAGCATAAGATAGTTTTAGCCATTTCTTAGTTTTTAGTAAATACACCCTAAAATGTGATTGGAATTTAATAAGAAGTGATTGAAATTTAATAAGATGTCAATATTAAGTGATTGGAATTTAATGAGAAGTATTAGGTCCTTGTTTTTCTGTAACAAATCAGGCTATTTTATAATGAAAAACACTAAATATTAAGAGTTTCAGATGGAATTTTTTGCCTTAGTTCCATTTGCTTGTTTTCACTGCCTGTTATGCTTTGTTGTGCACGGTGCAAACGTTAATTGCTACGTTTAGGACTTTGGAATTAACTGGAGAAGATGGCATATAACTGGAAGTTACTTACGGGGCATCCCGTTCAGAACTGTGAAGACAAAGGGAACGTGACTTGAGTGTTGGTTGAGGAACGAATCTGGGAACTTGGAGAAATTAGGAGAAGGGCAGTACTGAGCAGAAGGGAGAGCTTAAGGACTCTTTGTAGGCTGTAACACTCCACAGTGGTGGATGTTGGAAACTTCAGGTGTGAAACGCCCTGGATGCCGAATGTCTTGGCTCTGAGGCCAATGTCACGTTCATAGTGTTTCAAGTATGTAAGTAAAAGTGTTTTCCGTGTCAGAGCTCTGGTTGCTTCAGCAGCCTGGAACATCAGTTTCGAGTTGCAGGAAGAGTTAGGTGAATGAAACAGGCATGGTGCTGGGAGAACATCTTGGGGGGAGTTAGCAGTGGGCTCCTGGGGTGCCCTCCGTGACTTGCCTTCTTGCCCTTTGCTTCTGATCGGCGAAAAGTTAGAACTGCAGTACAGGAGATGGAATTTTAAATGTGAAAGTACGTTGTTCAGCTTTTAAGGTGATTCTGTCAAAGGAAGAAGAGAGGAAAGTGGGAAGGGCGCTTGCTGACTTTAGAAAATTCTAGGTGTCTGCCTTCTTGTGTCTGAATTTGTACGATTTTACCGTCAGGTAAAGAAATGTTCAAAGAATTTATGCTGAAACCTCACTGCCTTGAGACTGTGAGTGATCATTTTACTTAGGTGAACATGAGTCTTTGTTGTAAGAGGGAATTTTAATGAAGGACCTACTTTAAAAAAAATATTATACAGCATTGTCTATTATACTGTGTATTAACTAACAAATTTAATAAAAATATGGAAGAGAAAAAAGAAAAACATTATAGATTGGTAGATATAATAAAATGAATAGTGGTGAGTGCAGTTAGATGAGGATAACAACTCCAGCTGATAGGACGCTCGCTGTGACGTATTTACTCTTCAGTAAGATGGAAGTCCTGGCTACAAATGTTAATTGGCTCTCTGCATCCGTTTCTGGTCCCGAAACTGGAAGCAGGTTGAAAAGCAAATGTTTTAAATGTTTTTTATTTGCAAAGGTTATTACATGTTGGCCTTGACTCACCTTTGGATGATTCAGTTTTGTTTGTGTAGTACTTTATAGTTCTCAAAGCACAATTGTGTCTTCTTTCAATCCTAGACAGATAGTGGAGTAGTGGGGGCAGGCATTGTCTGAGAGAGAGACCGAGAGACGGAGAGTTACATGTGTGTCACTTTCCAACATCTCTGTACTTGAGCGGGGACTACAGACCCTCATTAATTTGTTGCTGAGCAGTAATGTTTTTTGCCCAAGGGCATTTCACTAGAAATGACAGAATAAGTCTTCTGATTTCTAAGCCAGCACATACCACGCTTTGTTTTTTTTTTAAGTGAGCTTTAGAATATGATTGTGGGAATAAATTATTTTGCCCAAGTTTAAAAAAAAAAACAACTCAGTAAGAACAAATGGTAAAATTTTATTTATTTATTTGAGAGAGAGCATGAGTGGGGTGAGAGGCAGGGGGAGAAGCAGGCTGCCCTCTGAGCCGGGAGCCCGATGTGGGGCTCAGTCCCAGGACCCTGGGATCATGGCCTGAACCAAAGGCAGACGCTTAACCGACTGAGCCACCCAAGCGTCCCGGAACATTTTTAAAATTACTCAAGTTTTTCCTTACTTTCTAACAGATGGTCTAATTTATAGGCATTAGATTCAAACTTCAGCCAGAGGGTTCTCCTCCTGATTTCGTCACTGCCCTTGTTCGGCTTCTGCTATTGTTTATTTCGAAGTTGAACTTGGGCAAACCCCATCCCTTTTCATAGCTTTGGTTTCCCTCTGGGATGCAGAATCAGGATTGTGTTAATCATCTGTCTTCTGCCCACTTCTTAGGGTTTATTGTAAGGGTTAATATTCCACTGGTCTAGAGATTGGAAGTGCTAATCATTCATAAGAGATTTTAATCATTCTTTTGTAGTATTGAATTAATAGAGTATCTTCCAGTTGTCACTAGTGACGGACATTCTTAGCCTCCTAATGCTTTTAAAAATAGAATTAAAAAATAGAATAAAAATAGCCCAGTGGTAACTAGGTCTCTGCTAGTTCTGGTGAGGTTTCTCATGGACATAGGCATTGGGCTCTGTAGAATCGCACTTTGGGGTCGATTTTATAAAGTGTTTTTGTTTGGGCAACATCTGTATTTTTTTAAACTAAACTTTAGTCTTGTATTCCAGTGGTATAAAGCTTTGAGGATAAGTAGGAATAACTTTGCTGATTGAGTCGTATTATTTACCTAAAACCTTAAAGGATGGAAGTCTCTGTTTATTTAACTTAACAGAGGGAAAAGGCAAATATGAGCCCAGTACTCCCAAGGCAGGGCTCTCTGAGGTGACCTTTTGTGCTTGTATAAAAAAAAATTTCAGTTGTGTTAGGTAAGAACATTAAAATAATAAAAATGATAATAATAATACATTTTAAAAATCAAGCTTTTTATCCCATTAGTGTGTATGTAAAGGACTTATTGTTTAAAATACGCACTGGCTGTATTAAACCTTTACTTGAGACTTGTGATTAAAAGTAGGAGGTGTGGGGCGTCTGAGTGACTCAGTCAGTTAAGCATCCAACTCTTCCTATTAGCTTAGGTCTGGATCTGAGGGTCATGAGCTCAAGCCCGTGTTGAGCTGGGCGTGAAGTTTATTTAAAAAAAAAAAAATAATAAGAGGAAAAGCTAGAAAAGGAATACGAGGGATTTGATGGTGGGATATTGTAGTTTGGAAATCCCATTGCACATAAGACAACATGTACTTCATTTTCTCTGAAAAACACAATTCTTAGAGAAATCAGAAAAAAATCAGAAATACAATTTTAGGGGCGCCTGGGTGGCTCAGTTGGTTAAGCGACTGCCTTTGGCTCAGGTCATGATCCTGGAGACCCTGGATCGAGCCCCCATGTCCGGCTCCCTGCTCAGCGGGAAGCCTGCTTCTCCCTCTTCCACTCCCCCTGCTTGTGTCCCTGTCTTGCTGTGTTTCTCTCTGTCAAATAAAAAATAAAATATTAAAAAAAAATACAATTTTAATGTAAGTAAATTTTTAATATAGAATATAGTTTTATTTCTAGGCTATGTTAAGGAGAGCTATATATTTGGTTCTCTGCCTCTGAGGGCTTAAATCTGGAGAAAGGTCTTCCGTGAAGTTCGTGTGGCTCTCTGTGTGACAATGTGACTTAACTGGTAGAATTCCAGGGAACGCGGCAGGTACAATAGCTCTCGTTCCTTCACAGTTCCTTTGCTCACCTCAGGCTTGGGAGAGAGGAGGAAGGAAAAAAATCAGCACACGTGTCCACATCAGGGAACATGTTTGCTGGAAAGCAGATGTTCTTACCTTAGTGCTTGAACGTTTTGAAATTATGTCTGAAACTTCTGTGTGTGGCTGTCTGTGGAGGGAGGAGCCAGAACTTTCATCAGAATTTTCTAAAAGACTCATCATTTAAGTGGTGAAGAAGAAGCCCTAGAAAGTGCTGCTGAGTTTGCGCTCTCATCAGAATGGTCTTCAGCAACGATTAAGTTTTCCTTTCACGAGACTTGATAAAGTCTCTCTGTGAGTAGAAATGAGCCTCTTTAAATTTATCACTCACAGAAGAAACTCAAAAAAAAAAACCTGGGTTTTTAAAATCTGCTTTCATTTGAATGAGAGCCCCATTAGGCGAGTACCTAGTTCCTACTCTGTATTTGCAAGCATTTAAGGGCCTCTTTGGGTTGAATTCTTCTAACGCCAAAGTCAGTGAGGTGTTACCATTGGTCGGAATAAGCGTCTTGTAAAAGAAAGGGTTCTTTTAAAAATTTTTGACTTGTGAATTAAATCTTTTCTTAGTAGCAGAATTTAATCATTGTTGCTTTTAGCTTTGATGAACGTCAACAGCTTTCTGGGTTTAAAGTATATACGTGGGACGCCTGGGTGGCTCAGTCGGTTAAGCGGCTGCCTGCAGCTCAGGTCATGATCCCAGGGTCCTGGGAGTGAATCCCACATCTGGCTCCTTGCTCAGCAGGGAGCCTGCTTCTCCCTCTGCCTGCAGCTCCCCCTCCTTCTGTGCTCTCTGACAAGTAAATAAAATCTTTAGAAAAAAAGTATATACATGTGGGGTGGGTGGAGGGATGGGTGGGTGGATGGCTATATTTACAACCGCACAATCTATTCATTTTTTGTGTTTTTTTTTTCTTCTTGTTTCCCTCCTAGGTTCCTGGGTCACCCTGCAGCAAAGCTTCTCTATGCTTACAACCCTAGCAGGGATAGTGAGGTCGTGGTGAATTCAGTGTTTACAGCTGCTAGACATTTTCATGTGCCTCCTGTTCATTGCAGGGTAAGTGTTGATGTCCTCTTGGAAACTATGCTGTGGCTAGCTGCCAGGCTTTCTTGCTTTCTTTGGCCTGAAGTCTTTACTTTCTGCTCCCTGTCTCCCCTTTTTCTGCTACCCACACTCTTTCCTTCTGCATGTTTATTTTTAGCATTTATTTTTTCAGTTGTCCATAATTTTGGTGGCTCTTGATATCTCCATGGGAAAAAAAAGTTTAGAATCTAAACAAGGTATAATGTATATCCAATAGAATTTTTTTTATGGTTAAAGAAACTTAGTATTATGTGTCATGAAATGACTACAAATGCTGAACCACTTAGTAATTAAGACAGGCTCTAGAGTCCTGATCTCTTTGCCTGGCAAACCTCCTAGAACAGGACTCCTTTCTAAATGGAGGAAAAGGAAGTAGTGAATGGCTCCTTGTAAAGTCAGTTTGCAGCAGAGAGCCACCAAACCCTAGTCTTTTGGTAGTTTAGTTTTCAGTGGTCTTTAACTTTCAGTGAAGATCCCAGTCATAGTGAGTTTTATTTGTTTATTTAGCTTCCTTATGTCTACCTCATACACTGTTTCCTTTTAAATATGGGACCATGGAGATGGTGCAACAGGGAGCCCAGTATTTTGACTATGGTAGTCTGTTGGGATAAATGCAGCTCTTGACTTTCATTAGGAATTGGCAGTTTGTCCTTCGGTGGCTCCTTTAACTTAAGTAGAGTTAGAGCTGTGTTTGGTAAAGGCCGTTGAATACGTGGGCGGAAGAGAAGGGAAAGGAAGAAGGTGAGGGCACAGTACTCTCAATCTGAAGTGAAAGGACTAGGCATGTGCCTTGCCTTAAGTCTGTGGTGCCTTCCTTGATAACATTCTCTTCGATTGTTGGATTTTGATCCATTAGATGATTCTTGGGGATTTGTGATACTTCTGAATCAAGGGAACAGAGTGTTTAGGCATTTTTAATGGAAATTGTCAAAAAGGGAGTCTCGGAAAGACATTTTTTTTTTTTACAGAGGTCCATTCCAGATGGCTAATTTGGTACCTTCCTTTTAGGTAATTCCAGCAATGGGGAAAACATCCTTCAGAATTATTTTCTTACCTACTGAAGAAGGAAGCATTGAAAGTTCTTTATTTATTAATACCTCCTCTTACGGAGTCCTTCCCTATCACGTAAGTAACTTTTCCCTCTCATCCCTCGATTTGGTTGGCGATTTAACAAGTTGGATTGGATATTTTATAAGAGACTTTTGGAAATGTTGCCTCCTGGTTTATGTCATTAGAATATAAGCTTGCTAGGGATGTAACTCACCAGCTTTCCCCCTTCTCCTGCCTCGCATACGATACACAGTTGGCGGTCTTGGGCTCAGAGCACAGAGCTCTCTCACTATGGATCTTTGAAGGGCATTGGAACAAAACCAGAAGGTCTGCTATATTATATTTCCCCTTATAAAATAGAGTGGGCTTTCAGAGTTCTGCCCTGACCTCATGAATAGTCCAGAGGCAGGAGCTATAAAGTGCTTCTGTCCCTTCTGTCCTAGGTTCAGCAATATTTCTGATAGAGGGGCATGGATTTCATGCTTGGGGGTCAGTTCTCAGGGAGTTCGCTATTCCTATTAAGGCACCAGGGATGGAGTGTGAAAAATCTTTTTGTTGTTCACAAGGCAGTTAGTAATCTTTATCTTAAGTGGTAGCTGTGACATCTTTAATAGGATGTGGCATCAAGCCAAGATCTGTCATTTTTGTGGTTATTTCTTACAGGTTTCCATTAAACACTTGGTCCCATATAGGAAAAACTGTTTATTTCTGAAAATTTGCTGTAGTGAGGAACCTTCAGCTTAAATATAGCAGCTTCTGTTGCTTTCTTTTGTAAGACAAAAATACATAATAAAATCAGATTGATAGAGTCTTAAAGGCCACTGTGGTGGATGCAGATTTCCTTTGAAAGGTATTTTAACATTATGGCAAATACATTTCAAAATGAACAGGGGAATAATTACCTTTTTTTTTTTTCGTTTTTTTCTTGAAGGTATCTGGAATTGGCACTCGAAGAATCTCTACAGAAGGGTCTGCAAAGCAGCTCCCAAATGCTTACTTTCTCCTTCCCCGAGTTCAGAGCATTCAGCTTTCACAAACACAGGTAATTTTAATGGTAGATTTATTTTGAATTCTGGTAAGCACCAAACTCTGTAGTCCTCTAAATCGATGTATCTTTGGCTGCCCCGCCCCCCTTTTTAAAGATTTTTATTTATTTATTTGACAGAGAGACACAGCTAGGGAGGGACCACAAGCAGGGGGAGTGAGAGAGGGAGAAGCAGGCTTCCCGCTGCCCAGGCAGCCCTATGAGGGGCTCGATCCCGGGACTCTGGGATCATGACCTGAGCTGAAGGCAGAGGCTTTAACCCACTGAGCCACCCAGGCGCCCCAAGGCAGACAGTTAATGACTGAGCCACTCGGACTCTCCTGCTGCCCTTTTTATATAGGCTTGTTGGAGATGTTAAACTCACCAGGTTGCAGAATTGGGATTTTACTATTTTTTTGCCTTTTTGAAAAAAAAAATCCTGATATATATATAGAAATAATATATATGTATAAAGTGTCAGTGGAATCCACATACTTCTGTGAAAGGCTATATATATAGTCCGTGGTATTGTTTTCTCATAGTTAGCTTAATCTTGTTTTTGATTATTTGAAATGTTTCCAGTTTTTCATTATTATTATTACCATTGGGCCAATGGGTACATGTTTTTATAAGTTTCTTTATTTCCTTTTTGGCTTACCTATTTCCTTGGGGTATGTTTTGTAAAGAGAGATTCTGTAGTTAAAGAGTATGAACCATTTTATAGAGCTTGTTAAATCTTGCCAGGTTGCTTTTCAGGAAGGCAGAACCTCTACAGTCACCAGAATGATATTTTTTCAGGAATGTCCTACTATCTTCCCTTCTCCCTACTTCCAGTCTTTCCCGACTGTGGGTTATTGGGAAGAAACGTTTTCGAGGTTTCAGAATGTGTATCCAGTCGACCCTTGAATAGTTCAGGGATTATGGGGGCCCACCCCCTATGCAGTTTAAAATCTGTATAACTTTTGACTCCCTAGAAACGTAACTACCAATAGCCTACAGATAACATAAATAGTTGATTAACATGTATTCTGCATTGTAGATATTATATGTTATATTCTTACAATAAAGTAAGCTAGAGAGAAGGCATAAGAAAGAGAAAATCCATTTACAGTACTATACTTGATTGAAAAAAATTCGCATCTCAGTAGATCTATACAGTGTCAGCCTATGTTGTTCAAGGGTCGAGTGTAATGATACCTTAATGGTTCTTTCAATATGCATTTCATCAACAGCATATAGAGTTTGATCGTTTTTCCCTTCTGAGTGTTTCCTGGTGACTGTGGATGACTTTGGAAATGGAGAAAACTCTTGAACCAGTATATGATGAACTTTGCCACCTTGCCTCCCCTTTTCTTCTTGATTAGTGAATAAAGAACATGGCTTAGAGCTTTCTGTGGGTCACAGTGGTCCCTGGGGCTTTCCCTCATTCAGCAGTCTTCTTGAGCCTCTGCTATGGGCCTGTACTGGTTAGCATTTCCATCCTTCTAGAGCCTCCATCCCAGTGAGAAGACAAGCAAAACCAATTTACCTATAATGTAATGTCTGGGAGATTTGTCGTTATTTTAGATTAATTCTTGGAGACTTTTAATATTATTTTTATTTTTATAAAATTGAACCCCCCCCCTCCCCAGGATTTTAAGGACGATTTCTTACGGTTTGCAAATGAGGATCTGGTTTAAATCCTAAAACCAGTGGGGATATATTGAAGGGTTTCAGGCATAAGAATGGCATGATCTGACTTGCATTTTTGTAAGGGGTTGAAAGGGCTGGATTAAAGGTAACTTGCATATGCTAATACCATGGGTTTTTCCTTCTGAAAGTTTTTAGCCTTATCTGAGGGCCATCCTTCAGCAAAGGGGGAGGCTGAGAATGGCCAGGTTTCTCTGGTTACTGAGACTGGAAGCTTCGAATGCTGGATGCCGTATTAGTGGTGATAAAAGTATTGAAGCAAAGACAAGTGTTCGGATATCTTAGTTAAAGGGGTTAATTGAAGGAAGACAACGGGGAGTAAGGGAGAGAGTGACCATGGGGGCCTCTCTGTGACGTCTTCTGGAGACCTTGTTATGAAGAGAGCTTGCACGTTATGTGCTGTGCCTGGCAGATCTTGCCCACTAGCCGTGGCGTCCGTGGCCCTTTCAAAAGTGTCTGTCCCCTAAATGCAAATTGGACCACTCTTAGGATATGATAGTATGTGCTGCATTTTAGAGTTTGCAGCTAAAACTCAAATTTGGGGGTACTGATCTTTATTTAGAAACTTTTTTGAAGATCTGAATATCAAAAAATATCTTTTGGGGCACCTGGGTGGCTGAGTCGTTAAGCGTCTCCTTCGGCTCATGATCCCAGAGTCCCAGGGTCGAGCCCCACATCAGGCTCCCTGCTCAACAGGAAGCCTACTTCTCCCTCTCTCACTCCCCCTGCTTGTGTTCCCTTTCTAGCCGTGTTTCTCTCTGTCAAATAAATAAAGAAAATCTTGAAAAAAAAGTATCCTAAAAGGCAACTATTCGAATCTTCCATTTTTACTGTGATTCAGAAAAAAGGAAACTGTAGTTTTCAAGGCTTGCTGTATTTAAAAACAAAATAATCCTGCAACATTAGACTAAAGAAATCATTATGGCAGTCCTCGGGAAGCATTCTTTGATATTTCCACATGGAAACTCTACACATGTGTGTGTTTGTGTTGTATTTTCAGTGGGTATAAAATTTCCTCAGAAATTGCCTCACGTTCTAGCAAATCTACCTTCCTCAGAAAGATATGTCTTCATTTTGATATTCTGTCTTGAGTTTTCTTCTTTCTTTCTTTCGCTTGTTCTACAACCCATCATCTGGGTGAGTGGTTGCGTTCAGCTTCCTTCAAAAGGAAATAGAGTGTCTTTTTATGAGAAGGTACTTCATAAAATCCCCTCTGGTTCAGTTTAGAGCTGGAAGGTAGATTTGCTAGAACACTGGGGAGTAAGAAGGCTTAGGCAGAATTTAGGATGACCTTGGCTTGCCTTTCACTTACTCCTTGGCTCCGTCTGAAGACAAATAGCTTTATTGTGTTTAGGAACATAATTTGAAGTTGAAAGAAGAAGTGCAGTTGCTTCATGTGAGTCCATTGAATCCTCAGAAAACTGAGATTAAGGAACTAATAACTACTGAAAAGAATTCTCACTCCAACCAAAACAGGGCCAAAAAATTGTCAGATTTCTTTGTGTGAGTGCAACGTACAGCCTGCTTATTCATTCAGAACCCTGTCCGAGGAACATCTGGGCCTAAATAGAGTGGATTTCAGCTCAGCTGCGTATTAAAAAAAAAACTACCTGGTTCAAATGTGGGTGACGGGAGACAAAGACATGTGTGTGAGGATTCATGCAAGGACACCTGAATATAAAGTGCCTAGAAGGTAAACGCTCCAAACTGTACAGCCTTCCAAGCTGTAGAAGTGCCGATCGGAGAAGGAAAAACAGCAGGAGTATCTTGTAAAGCTAGGGCCATGGTGCAGCAAATGTGTCCCCCGCGCTGCGCTAGGACACATAAATGAAATGGCATTTTTAACATGGCAGTGAGCTACGCTTTCAAAACATGAAAGAAATCTGAGTGGTCAGCATCCTGAGTGGTGATTAGGATGACGGAAGACGTCCGCTGTTTGGCTACTGCAAACCCAACAAAGTTCTGTCGTTAGAAAGTAAGCTGGAAACACTCGAGACAGATGTGTACCTTCGTCCAGCCCCGTGGCGCGTGTATGGCCCAAGCACCTGATGCAGGTGCCTCCCTGTAACTCAGATGCCTGGCAGAGGCAGAACAAGGTTTTGGTCATGTGCCAGGATGACTGGAGAGCTTGCGGAGCCTCGGAGGAATAGTGAGGCTATTCATGCCTGTCCCTCACTTAGAACCCGAGCCCCATAGGGCAGGGATCTTCATTTACCGGCGCATCGTAGGTGCTCAGGTAACGGGCGTCGGCTTGCGTGCGGAGAAGCCGTTCTTACCCAGGGATAAACAGGAATATTCTTACCAAAAAAGATTATGGAATACAAAAATATACATAGTTTCAAGGAGGCTTTAGAGAGATTGTTAGAAAAAGGTGTATAAATTGGTCATTAAGGGAGAGCTAGGACTACACCAGGAACATTCCAGAATCTTCAAGTAAAGGTGCAGGAGTATAAACCATTTTCCCTCCATGCTATGCATTATGTCTCCAGGACTTATTATTTTTTTTATCATCAGTAGTTTCTACCTTTTGACCACTTTCACCCATTCTGCTCTCCCTACATTTCCCACCTCTGGCAATCATGAATCTTTTCTCTCTGAGTTCAGTGGTGTGTGTGTGTGTATGTGTGTGTGTGTGTGTGTGTGGTTTTTCCCCTAGAGTCCACGTTATAAGTGAGATCATATTTGTTTTTCTCCGTTTTTACTTCACTTAGTATAATGTTCTTGGGGTCCATCCATGTTGTTGCAAATGGCAGGATTTCCTTCTTTTTTATGACTGAATAATATTCTGTTGTAATACATATCACATTTTCTTATCCATTCACCCATTGATTGACACTGAGGTGGTTTCCCTGTCTTAGCCATGATAAAAAACAAAAAACAAACAAACAAAAATGCTAAAGGTGCCTGGGTGGCTCAGTCGGTTAAGCATCCAACTCCTGATCTCAGCTCAGGTCTTGATCTCTCAGGGTCATGAGTTCAAGGCCTGTGTTGGGCCCCACACTGGGCATGGAGCCTACTTAAAATGCTACAGTGAACATAAAAGTGCAGATCTTTTTCCAAGTTGGTGTTTTCATTGCCTTTGGATAAATACCCAGAAGTGGAATTGCTGGTTCCTAGGGTAGCTCTATTTTTAATATTTGGGGGAAATTGTTGCGTTGTTTCCACAGTGGCTGCCCCAGTTTACCTTCCCGCCAGGGGTACACTAGGGCTCCCTTTTCTCCACATTCTTACAAACTTTTTATATATATATGAAGAAGTGAATGTTGACGGAAGACAGGGGAGCTCTTTCCACTAGGGATCAGCTAGCTGTATTGAGTTTTTCAGATACGGGGGGTTGTCACAGCTGTTTCCTCACACTTTCTTAAAATTGCTTTTTTTTTTTTGAGGTAGCAACTAGAAATTTTATGGAATCAGAACACCTTAGCTCACATATCCTTGTAACTCCCTGCAGATTCCCTCATGTGAATATACCATGGCACAGTCGGTATCCCTCTCCCCTGAACTGTTTAAATGAGTCAGGGAGCTGGGGCACCTGGGTGGCTCACTTGGTTAAGGAGCCAGCTCTTGATTTCAGCTCAGGGCTCTTGGTTTTGAGTTCAAGCCCCACATTAGGGTCCATGCCCAGCATTTATCTATCTATTTACTAATAAAATAATGAATGAATGAATGAATGAATGAATACATAAATAAGATTCAGATAGCTATGACAAAAGTCAAGTTTAAATAATGCCCCAAATTTATGGATTTATTTTAGGGCTACAAGCTGGAGAAAGATTAGTTTCTTGTATGTGATCGAAAAGCCGACCTTTTACATTTGTTTGTATGTTTCCAAGGCTTGGATCTTTCCACTGAGCCACACTGCCTTTTGTTGGAAGCATTAAATGAGCATCTGTAAAGCATACAGGACAGAGTTTAGCCTCCATAATTTTTTTTTAAAGATTTTATTTATTTGACAGAGAGAAACACAGCCAGAGAGGGAACACAAGCAGGGGGAGTGAGAAAGGGAGAAGCAGGCTCCCTGCCGAGCAGGGAGCCCGATGTGGGGCTCGATCCCGGGTCTCCGGGATCATGACCTGAGCCGAAGGCAGTCGCTTAACCAACTGAGCCACCCAGGCGCCCTAGCCTCCATAATTTTATTAAAGTACTCTGACAAGGGCATTATTTGGTATTTTATCCTCCTTTTCTAAAAGAGCATATATTTAGGAAAATTGGTCAAACAGATGAAGTCCATTTAATTGATCTTCTCTCTACTAGTGGGGCGAAAACAGTGTTCATATTTGTAATGTCATATAGATAATAATTGCTTCTGCCCTCTTTTTTGTTTTTTTGAGGATTTATTTATTTTAGAAACAGTGCCGTGGTGAGGGGCAGAGGGAGAGGGAGAGAGAGAATCCACTAGCAGACTCACTGCTGAGTGTGCCCTCCCCCCCCACCCCCCCACCATGCAGGGCTTGATCTTATGACCCTGAGATCATGAGCTAAAACCAAGAGTTGGACACTTAACCAACTGTGCCACCCTGGCACCCCTGCTTCTACCTTTCTTTTTAAGTTTTTTTTTTTTTAATATTTTTTATTTATTTATGAGAGAGAGGATCAGAGGGGTAGGGTTAGAGGGAGAAGCAGACCCCCTGCTGAGCAGGGAGCTGACATGGGACTCGATCCCTGGACTTCAGGATCATGACCTGAGCCAAAGGCAGTCACTTAAGCAACCGAGTCACCCAGGTGCCCTACTTCTACCCTTTTAATATCTTAAGCTTAAGATGCCAGTTTGATTCTTGGAATAACAGAAAAATGTGTCTATCTCATGGAATAAACTAGGATGTCAGTGAATAATTGTTACCTCATTTTTTTTTGCAATATGGGCTCATTTTGGTCCTTTTTGTTTGTCTTTCACCTGCTGGTATCTGACTTTTGCATTTTTCCTGCTCAGTTGAATCGGATAAAATGGCTCACTTTCTTATGCCGGAAACGGAAGAGAGAGAGAGAGAGAGAGAGAGAGAGAGAGAGAGAGAGAGTGTGTGTGTGTGTGTGTGTGTGTGTTCTTGTGATTCATGTTCTCTCTAGATTCTTGCTGGCCCCGTGTGTTGTAGCACCACTGAGTTCAGTGGGGAGGAGGGTGTGGGTTTCTGTCTGTCTGCCGCACATGTGTGTCTGCTCTTAGGAAGAAAGTAGGGGAACATGAGAACTTGAGATTGCTTTTTACTTTTTAAAACTTTTCAGCTAGCCCTTCTTTTTCATTTATTTTGCCCCTTATGAAGTGAGGGTTCCTAGCAGGTGAGAAGTCACTGTTACAGTGAGTCCCAGTGACAGTCTGAGGTTCCTCTGCGTTTGCCGTAGTCTTGTCATTATTTGGCCCTTGGCTTATTCTGGTTGTTCTCTGCTCCTGTCCATGTGTCGAACCGCTGCTCCGACATTCTCCAGAACGACGCCGCTCACTGCTTCCTGGGCTCTGTCCTAGCTGGCTCCCAGAGCTTGACATAGGAGGCCCTTGGCCCCTGCTGTAGCTTCCTCTGCAGCCCCAGAT
>PITA01011537.1:36733-47442 GCA_004023965.1 Spilogale gracilis | reverse complement strand
TTGGTATACTGAGGGCACCCAGAGTTTTTAATCAGTAGGCAAGTCAGTGGGCATCTGAGTTGAGATCGCCAAAGAGCGTACCCACCTGTCATTCCGCGTAAGATTTGTATGGCTTCACCTTTTCATGTTGACCTTCACCAGATTTACTCCCAGGGCAGGTGGTAATATTCTTTATTTAGAAATTGTAGAAGAGACTCAGAGTTTAACTTACTTGGTGGAGGCTGAGAGCAGGGCTGGGATCCGTAGCACAGCTCAGTCGGCTGTAGGATTCTCCCAGGTGGAGGAAGTGTCGTGACGACCCCCCTATCTGTTGACTCAGGAATTCATGGTCCACAAAAGACAAACAGCAAATGAGATGTGGTTTGGGGCCACATTTTTATAATGGTAGTGAAACAACAGAAGCAGCTTAAAGACTCAACAGTAGAAGGATTTGATGAGTTTGATTTCATCAATTTGGCAGACTATTAAGTAATTCTTCCAAGTTATAATCAGGATGTTTAATCTGACAGGTAAACAGTGGAATAGAAACTAGACTCTACTTGATGATTGTATCTGTAAAATATATGGTGGGATGGAATACATAAATAGAGTTATGTTAGGCTTGTGAAAAGTGAAAGATTTTTATTTTTTAATGATTTTTTGCAGTACCATTTTGGTTCTGAACCATTGAGATTTGAAGAGTGTTTCCGTGGTTTATTTGGGCGTAATTCAAAGAATATTTGAAACTGGCATTGTCTGACATAGAGTCTCACTGTTGCAATAGGCTTGTCTCGGAGATTTACAAGAACTTAAGTTACTGTTATTTAGAATCGTTGTAAAATAATGTTTATTGCTAAAAATAAAATGGCAAGTCAAAGTGGGAAACCCAGAAACCCAGAGAAGTTTTGAAGTGAGAGGAAAGCCTGTGACATCCAGTCTCACCAAGTAAAGGTGTGTGTGTGTGTGTGTGTGTGTGTGTGTGTGTGTGTGTGTGTCCTAACACAGTATCATATTACCAAATTATCTAAAAGTGAGATTGTAGTTACAAACAATTACAATGTAATCATTAGATAATGGGAGGGGAAGGACAAGAGGGGTGAAAAATTAGACATAAGCCTCAAGACCACGGTCAACTTGGCAACGAGAACTGGGACTAATGTTTATCATCTGCTCTCAGTGTCTTTTCTGAGTGTGTGTATGCCTGTGCCGAGGGCTCCCCTCCCCACCACGGTCTAGTGTGGCCGGGTGGTGTGCTGTGTCATATCTAATGCAGTTCAGACCAGGAGTTCCTAACCCTTTCAGATAGGCCAGCCCTCACTTTTGGAGTGGTGACATCAGGCCCTTGTGCCTGCCTGCCCGGGACAGGTGTCGGGCAAGGGCTGCCTGGAGGTCCCCCAGGGTGCTTTCCTGCTTCTAGCCTCCCGAGGTGCTGATCCCTGTCAATTCAGTGTGGCAATCTGAAAGGGAAGCTGTCAAATCAGTATAGGGAGGGGACCAAGGAAAAGTTTTTTCAGTCACGATTCCACAGGAGAGAAGAGGGCACATTTCTCACTAACAAATACATTGTGAGGGTGCGATCTAGGATCTGGAGATGGAAGACAGAGAGCGGAGGAGAGTTCTTTAACCACTCTAGCTATCCTGTTTTCTCAGTGGGCTTCCATAATTAGCTATATGGAAGAAACAGATTTTCTGAATGTGATAGCCGAGAATGCCTACAAATCTGTGTGTAATCAATAATATATTTAATACCATTTCTTTGAGTGATAAAAGTTATTTGATTTTTTTTTTTACATAAAAATGATACAGTGTCAGACTCTGGGGAAGTATTACTATATTTTAGGTGAATATATGCCATTACTTAATTTTTGTCTGTGTACCTGCCTCTGAATATGGCTTTTGTTTTTATTTTTTGAAAGAAGAATCTTCATGAGTGATGTGTACATTTTTTAAATAGATACTGGTATATCAATGATAAATACAGTGCTACAGAAAATGGTATGTACAGGAAGTGGAGTGAGTAGCATTTGCATGAATGAACATGGCTTTCAAAAGCAAGGAAATTGAAAAAAAAAAGGAATTGCTTAATTCGTCGTTTTTCTCTTTTTCATCTTATCCCGATGAGGATGATTCGAGGGGATGGGACCATGGGACCTGGAGAATAGGGGGGCTTGTGCGTGGAAGGAAGGAAGGAAGAAAGGAAGGAGGGCGGGCGGGAGGGAAGGAGGTATGGAATAGACTGGAGACAGAAATACCTAGATGCATGAGGGTGGGGGTGTCTTCTTCTATGCAACAGAGCAGGGAGTCCCTCCCCTCTGTCTTCCCCCTGTTGCTTCTCTAAAATCTCTGCTCTCTTGGCAGGAGAGAACAATGTTCTTGGAGAGCAGTTACCTGGTAGATTCTTTAGCTCAGTGCTTACCTTGTTTCTTTTTTGCCTCCCAGGAGAATTGGCTGGCTTATTACAGAAAACCCTGAGAGATCCCTAGCATAATAAATACAGTATTCAAAAGTTATTGTTTTTAAGTATTTGTTTCCCTTTGCCAAGATTATAAGCTCCTCAAAAGCAGAAATCCTGCCTTAGTATTTTTCTTTCTCTCTTTCTTTTTTTAAAAAGATTTTATTTATTTACTTGACAGAGAGAAACACAGCTAGAGAGGGAACACAAGCAGAGGGAATAAGAGAGGGAGAAGCAGGCCTCCCGCCGAGCAGGGAGCCTGATGCAGGGCTTGATCCTGGGTCTCCAGGATCATGACTTGAGCCGAAAGCAGTCACTTAACCAACTGAGCCACCCAGGCGCCCCTGTATTTGTTTTCTTATTACCTAGCACAGTCTTGCCACATAACATGCAGTGAATAAATGACCTTCAAAGGAACAAACTATAACCTCAGCTATTTATGAACTTATGAGACATGCATCTTTTCTTGACTTCTTTCAAACATTCATTATGTTAGAATATTCTAGAAACTTTTGTTGGGGTATTTGAAGATGCCTAATAAATAATGACTGTATTGCTGGTCAAGTTCTTCGTAGGATAAGAATCAATAGTTAGGGGTGGTGCCTGGGTGGATCAGTAAGTTAAGTGTCTAACTTTTGATTTCAGCTTAGGTCTTGATCTCAGGGTTGTGAGTTCAAGCCCCAAGCTGGGCTCCATGCTGGGCATGGATAAAACTTAAAAAAAAAAAAAAAAAAAAAAGATGGGGCGCCTGGGTGGCTCAGTTGGTTAAGCGACTGCCTTCAGCTCAGGTCATGATCCCGGAGACCCAGGATCGAGTCCCATATCGGGCTCCCTGCTCGGTGAGAAGCCTGCTTCTCCCTCTCTCACTCCCCCTGCTTGTGTTCCCCCTTTGGCTGTGTTTCTGTCAAATAAATAAAATCTTTAAAAAAAAAAAAAAAAGAATGAGGGGTCAGGGAACCAAAATGCCCTGTCATATTACTGAAAAGCCACATTCTTGTGTATTAGCCAAGCTCAGAGAGCCACTTATAACTCCCTGTTCCCTTGGGTAGATCATGGGGTGGCCCATCAGAAGGTGGTTTTGAGTCTGAAAGACAGACACCCTTCTCGAGAGTAGAGAGGAAAGAAACCAGCTCCTCTGTGAGCCTCTGCCCTTTCTTGTGCTGACCTCAGCACAGCATCGTGTTCCGTTGCCCACCGTTCCCCTCTACCTCCAAGGGGAGAGGAAGACCTGGGCCAACAGGACACGTGAATTTAGGGAAAGAGAATCCTTTTTCCTAACAACATTCCTCAGTTTTTGTACCCATGACCCATTGGGCTTGCTTGTTATCAAGACGGGGTTCTCCCTTCCTCTGGCAAAGAGAGCAGCAGACTCCTGGCCTTCGTATTCCCACTCTCCTTCGTCTGCCCCTCCTCCCACGGGAACCACACCCCCATTTCTTTGATCCTTCTCAGTTTGTTGGGGGGCATTGTTGACTTTGCACCTAGAAAGCTCTGAGATACATTAGAATAATTCATTAATAGCCTGTTCCAAAGGCGCACTGCAGTCAAGGTTGAAAGTTCATGTCCTCATCTGTTTCCCATTCTGAATTCTTTTTAAGCATGATATTCAGTACAGCTTATCAAGAGTTTTTGCAGTGGGATCAAATAACAGAGTTAAGATACGCCAATTAAAAAAAAAAAACAGCCATGTAAGTATGCTCCATCAGAGAGATATATAGTATAGTGAATAAGAAGATAAATTCTAAAACCAGACCACCTGGGTAAAAATTTGGTCACCTCCGAGTGACCTTGGCCAAATTGCCTAACCTCTTTGTGCACTACTTCTTAGGATTGCTGTAGCTGTTGACATAAATTCATGCTTGTCAAGTACTTAGAACTAGTACTTGGTCTCTAATTAAAATGCATTCATCACTTAACCTAAAAAAAAAGTTTGACTATAAACCTTCTCCTATTGCGAAACTCTTGGAGGATTTTTAAATTCAGAGGTTCAGTCCTCTGGCAAGATGTGAAAATTCAGGGCTATAGTCCCATATCAAATTATCTTGGCTTGTGAGCTAACATTAAAAGAATCTGAAGCCCTCCCCAATTTATTTTTTTGGACTTAGCCCGAGATGTTGTCCACGCCTGTGTGAGTTGGGGAGCCTTCCGCAGCTAGAGACTAAACTCGCCCTCACTAGAATGTGTGAGGCTTCCCCAAGTTATACTGGCTTAATATTAAGTCACTCGGGGTACCTGGCTGGCTCAGTCGGTAGAGCACACGACTCTTGATCTTGGGTTTATGAGTTTGCATGTAGAGTTTGCTGAAAAAAGGGGGGGATTCTCAAAAAGTATCAAGTCTCTCTTAAGCCTCCCTTGAGTCTTAAGACACACAAGACTATCAGATAGCAGCCTTCCATCCATCGGATTTGGAAAACATGCCTCCCATCCCAGCCTCCAAGGGACTAATTCTAAGAAGAATTATTCCCAGTCCTTCTTTTTTGCCAAAAAGAGGGCTGGCGGGTGGAGAGCATCCCCTTGGTTTTGGCTTCAGTGTATGCCAGTTGTTGTGCTTCCAAGACCTTTATATTTAAACTCCGAAGGGGAGAGATTGCCCATCAGGAGGCTGTCTTGGGACCTCAGGGGCTTGGGGAAGCACCACTTGCAGGGGAGCTCCTCTCAGCAGGGAGCCCCAGAGGCGCTCTGGTCTTCCCTCTGGGGGAGCACTTGGCAGTCGGCCCCGGCACAGGTGTGAGCTCTTGCTTCTGGCACCTGTGTGCTGAATGGTGTGGACACCCTGTGAGGCTGGAGGGCTGCAGGGCCTGGGCAGGGGCACTGGGATCTATGCACACACTGGTTTCCACGGCTCCTTGCGGTAGACTCACTCAGGCTTCTGGAACCTACTTTTTTTTTCCCCAGCAAGCCAGTCCTAACACGGTAGGATTCCAGCATCAAGTTGTTAGTGGTGGCAGTTTTTCCTTCACAGTGTGAATTAGTTTTGGTATTTTCTTTTTTGTTTTTAAAAATTTTTTTAAATTGACATATAATGTATCACTTGCTTCATGGGTACAGGTCTGTGATTCATCAGTCCCACACAATTCACAGCGCTCATCACAGCACATGCCCTCCCCAGTGTCCATCCCCCTGGAACCTCCTTCTTAGAGAAGGCTTTTTTTCCCTTTTAGCCCCACCTGCTTCAAGTGGAGCATTGTTCTCAGCAGATCCTTGGAGGGGAACTGCATTTGACATTTAGGGAGCTTAGGGCCTGCTGGGGATAGCACATTGGCCACTCACTGTCTCCCCCGGGTTGGGAGTGTGCCCCTTTTCCTCTGCCAACTGTGCTTGGCTTCTCCTGGCCCCTCTTCTTCTCAGGAAGGCTCAGTTGAGTTTCTAGCTATTTAACCAGCTTCTTAGATGGGCCTTTTTCTTTCTCTAGCATCTCTAAGGCTGCTATTGTTTTCTGGAATTAGTTCAGTCCTTTTTATTTTCTTGTTCTTTTTGATCTAGATCATATGTATATACATATATATGTGTGTGTGTTTATACACACACACACACACACACACATATTTTTTTTTTTTCTCTCTCTAGACGTTCCTTTACATATCTTCTTGTGAGTTCTCCTAAAGGAAGGGAGATTAAAGTCCATGAGTTCTTGGTCTGCTGAAAGCGCCTGCCTTTCAAACAGATCTTCTCTTCCCTGTGTTGGAGAGTTTTCCTCAGGGGATGCTCTCCTAGCCAACATCTGAATCAGACCTGGGGTCAGTCTGTCTCCATAGTCTTGCCTGGTTCCCCTTTAATGGGTTTCCTCTTCTTTTTTTTTCTTTTTTTAAAGATTTTATTTATTTGACAGAGAGAAACACAGCCAGAGGGTGAACACAAGCAGAGGGAGTGAGAGAGGGAGAAGCAGGCTTCCTGCCGAGCAGGGAGCCCGATGTGGGGCTCGATCCCGGGTCTCCGGGATCATGACCTGAGCCGAAGGCAGTCGCTTAACCAACTGAGCAACCCAGGCGCCCTGGGTTTCCTCTTCTTCCTGTGTCTTCTCTTAGACTGAGTCCTGCTTCTATGAACTTCACAAACACATTCCTCCAGGGCACGGGCAGTAACTGTGTCTCCTCCTTACATGCTCTGAGCATTCTGATCTGATCTTCCTGTCCCCTGGACCCTGAACCTCTCCAGGTCTTATGTTGTCGCCCCGGGACTTATGTAGTCTCAGCCTTCAGTTGTTCTTACTGTGGCTTCCATACCTGGCTTTAGAAATGCGTTTCTCAGTAACTCCTCTGCTGGAAGCCTGGTTCCTTCAGGGGGAAACAATTACTGTCTGCTGAGGTCTTGCTTTTCTTCTTTTATTTCGTTTTTTATTTATTTTTATTTTATTAGAATTTTTTTTCTAAGATTTATTTATTTGAGAGAGAGAGACAGCAAGTAAAAGCAAACACAAGCAGGGCAGAGGGAGAAGCAGGCTCCCCGCTGAGCAGGGAGCCTGATGCAGGGCTGCATCCCAGGACCCCGGGACCCTGGGACCCTGAGATCATGACCTGAGCCGAAGGCAGATGCTTAACTGACTGAGCCACCCAGGAGCCTCATTCCATTTTTTAAAAGCTCCAATAAGCACAAAGATCTCTCTCCCTCATTTCAGCTACCAGGCTGTGTCCATCTCTCTGTTTGTCTGTGAGCTGGACCTTTGAGGTTGCATTTTCTCGTTCATGTTTTGTCTAGTTGTTCTCTAAGAGGTTAATCTTAAGGGGAGCCCTCTCTTCCTCCTGCTTTATCAGTCTGCCTTTGCTGTCTTGTTTTTTGCTCATCTTGCTCTGATAGGAAAACTAAATCATGTTTCCCCAACCTTCTAGCAACTTTTTGGTGTCCAGAGTGAGCCGGATTGTTCCAACCTCAGTGGTCACCTTCTTTGTGCATGCAGTAATTCTGTCAAATTGCCTCTCTGCCTCCACCCAGGCTGAGAGCATATCTTCCATCTCGTACGCTTACTGCTCCTATATTTCTAAAATCTGCCATCTGTCTGGGTATCTGTCATCTTGGACCTTGAGCATCTAAAGCTGTGATTGGTTAGCAAGCAGATGATTAATAAATCTGGAGCCATTGTGTTGGGGAGGGACTTTGAGTCTGTGGACCAGCCCACATGAATTTAAACAAGAATTTAAACTCTCTCATAGTTTCAACTCTTAGCCAGGAAGATAATGCATAAAAAAAGGAACAGAATTTGGAGCAGTCTGTCTGTACTGTCTGCCTGGGGTTGGACCCAACGGTTCTTTAAGATCTGGCTGTGAAAGCAGAGGGTCCAGCTCTGGAAGCTCTCTCTGTTGTTAGGGGAACCCTGACTAGGACATCTTTTCCTTTTCCTTTTTCCTTCTCCCCTTCCCTTTTCTTTTCTAGTGGTGAAGTATGCGCACCATAAACTATCATTTTAAGTGTGCAGTTCGGTGACATGAACCGCATTCACCCTATTGTGCAGTCATCATCACCATCCATTCTAGAACTTTCTCACCTTCCCCCGCTGAAACTCTTATACCCACTACATAGCAACACCTCATTGACCTCTCCTCTCAGACCCCCAGGACCATTATTCTGCTTTCTGTTTCTGTGAATTTGACTATTCTAGGCCCCCTCATATAAGCGGAATTACAGAATATTTGCCCCTTTGTGTCTGGCGTTTTCACTCTACTATAATATTTTCAGGGTTCATCCGTGTTCTGGTATATGTGTCCGAACTTCCTTCTTTTTAAAGACTGAGTAACATTCCACTGCATGGATACACCATGTTTTGCTTAGTCATTCATCCGTGGATGGATTTGGGGTTGTTTCAGCTTTTGACTGCTGTATGTAATGCCGCTATGGATTTGGGTGTACAGATACCTGTTTGAGGCCCTCCTGTCACTTTTGGGTGTATACCTACAAGTAGAATTACTGGATCATTAAGCAGTTCCGTGTTTGATTTTTTTGAGGAACCACCAGACTATTTCCTACCATGTCATGCTTTCTTCCACACCCATGGCTGACTTTTGCAATGGCTACACCTGTTTAGGTAAAAGCTTTGCCCATATTTCTCCAGGTCGAGCCACCACCACTGCATCACAAAGCTCGAACTTCTGCCGAGCCTGGGGCCAGGGTCAAGGTCTGAGCCTGGCCTTCAGGTCCTGCTTGCCGTTTGCTTACGGCCCAGCAGCATCCAGTTGTATAAAAATAGCTGCTTGCCTTTGTATCAAGCCACCATATGCTGCATGACCTACCAAGGTGAAAATCCCACAAGGCTCCCAGCCCGGCTTGTAACAGCGAAGAGCCAGCCCCCAGTGCGAAAGCCAGGGCGTTGCACAATACAGCCTGCGGGCGCTGGGTCCGAGAGGTCTCAGTAGCTAAGTGTTAACTTGTTTTCCACGTTGCTTTTTGCCTGTCTTTCTGGGTTTCTGGCACATTTCAGGAGGGTGATGGGCTGTGGGGAACAACACAGGGCTCGTCTCTCTTGGGTTTGGAACGAAATGTGAAATAAGACAAAAAAACACTCGAAGTGTTTAAGAAACAACAAGAACCTCTTCTCTTAGAAACCAAAGGAGTGTGGAAGAGGAGTTGCCCCTCTTACAACTTCGATGTGGGAAAAATGCTCCCCGGAAGCATTTAAGTTATTTGTTGTGGAATTTTACTCATTCGGTGCATTCATTGTGAATGAACAAGTGAAAACAATAACACTGCTTTTGGAAGGTCTACTCTGTGCCCTGTGTGTCTCATTTAGGGCTCATACATGGCTGTGACCTCACTCACTACGCTTTACCGAAGAGGCAGCTGAGTCTTAGGCAGGGTAGGGGATGTCCCTAAGGTTTTGTGGCTGGGGTTTCATCTCAAATTGAGTTACCTGCTAAAGCCTTTTCTGAAAAAGCTGTGCATAAGAGCAAATATAACACATGTGCTTTCATCTCTCTTCCCTGAAAACAGAAAACTGCATTTCAGCCATTCCCTCGGTTTTTACAGCTATTTTAGCAAGGGGTCTGGCAGTGTAGGTGAATTTTGTTTCGGTGGTTAAATATCTGAGGATTAGCAGGCCAGTGGTTGAGGGGAAAGCTGAAACCCAGTTGCCAGCGAGGGGTGAAAGCAACCCTACAGGGCTGACTAATAACTCTGAGCCCGTCTGTCGTGCCGGAAACACTAAATTAGGTGTTTGGTTACAGAGCGTGGCTGTTGTGTGGACCGGTCCCAAGAAGGAGCCTGCTCCATGCAGACTCGCTGGCTGGCTCGGGCTGTGTTGTCCCCAGCCCTGTGTGTGGGGGCCACGGTCTGGAATGTTCTCGTGGCTTATACAGCATTTAGGTTCCTGCTGATAGACATTTACCTGGATAAGAACCCTTGGAAGTCAGCATTAAAAATTGTGGAAGGGGAGGAAAGTAAGACCTAATATTGGAATTTAGAATTCTTTTATATATTCCTTAAATATTCCTTAAATGCAAGGTTTCTGTGTGTGGTCATTACTGTGAACATCCCAATTTCAAAACTTGATTACTCTGTCTGGATCAATGTATTATGGATTCTCATATACTTTTGTTAGGATATTCGTTTATTCTTGTTAGTAGAAGTCATCTAAGAGGGCCGGACTTGAAATCTGTCCCTTTCTTTCCTCTTCACTTGTGCACGACCCCCCGAAACCACACTCTGCCCAGGCCTGCTGCCCAAAGACCAGTTTCTTAGCAGAAGAGAACTAGGTGATTTCTTCTCTCTCAACCTGCTCAACTAGAGTCATAACACAAAACCATGGGAATAGAAGTCGTTACAAAAGGGGATTTTTAACCCTGCCATTTTCTGGATTATTGCATTATCTCCTGGTGGGGTTTTCTCATACATGTTTCCATAGTGAAAAACTTTCCAAGTTTTAAATTTAGGAGAAGTAGACTTGGTCTGTTCTGACTGACCTAGGAAAAAAAGTCCTGGCCGGTGTTAAAGATTTGCTATTTTTTTTTCCTGGGTTCCACTAGCTAACCTTGGGGCCTTCGATAAGTCACTTAACCCCACGAAACCACATTTCTCCCCAGCTTCTACCAGGAAGTAATACCATATACTTTATGTGGAAACAACCAAGAAATTATTTTATTTTATAGCTGTAAAATTTATGAACTGATTTGTTAAAGTGATTTTGGAGGGTTTGAAAAGTAGAGAAGTAGGTTTCTGTTTTCCTTTTATAATCTGCCCAGGCATATTCGTGGATAAGGGGGTGTCCTGCCGTCATAACACATGTATTCAGCTTGGTCCCTTTCAGAGAGAATTTAATCCATGTGTGCGTGTGTGTGTGTGTGTGTGTGTGTGT